>JACXGJ010004156.1:0-47735 GCA_016801105.1 Esox niger | reverse complement strand
ATTATAGGAGATTTGTGCCTAACTTTTCAAGTGTGGTTGCCCCCATCACAGAGCTAACCACTAACAGACACTCCAGAATGGTAAGGTGGAGCAAAGAGGCGGAGGAGGCCTTCTCCCAGTTAAAGAGGATGTTGTGTTCCAGACCGATTTTGAAGTCCCCAGACTTCACAAAAGAATTCCTGGTACAGACTGATGCCTCCGAGGTGGGTCTAGGAGCAGTCCTCTCTCAAATGCATCAAGGCGAGGAACATCCTGTGCTATACATCAGTAGGAAACTGCCAAAGCACGAAAAAAATTATGCCACAATTGAGAGAGTGCCTGGCTATCAAATGGGCATTGGAGGCACTCAAATACTACCTATTGGGGAGGAAATTTGTATTAATGACAGACCATGCACCACTGCAATGGATGGCCAGGAATAAGGAGAGCAATGGCCGAATAACTAGGTGGTTTTTAAGTCTGCAATCCTTCAACTTCTCTGTTGTCCACAGGCCTGGACGATGCCATGGAAATGCCGATGCCCTCTCTCGCAAGGATGTCCTCTTCACAGTGGCCTGCCAACCAAGAGCTTCAGAGCAGAGGAGGGGGGTATGTGACATCGTGAGAGGGCGTGTTCTAGAGGGCAAATACATTGCCCTCAGATGGCTGGAGCAAGATGGCTGTCTGTTAAGGACTACAAAACCCAGGCTGCCTGGGAGTACAGTGGCAGCTATCGAGACCAGCAGCAGGCTCAAATAGGGGGCCATTTTGTGAACCAGAGGAGACTAAGTTACTTTTGAGCTGAAGAGATTTGAGTTGTAAACCTTTTTTTGTTTGATGATTAAACACACCTACATGTTGAAAAGTCTGTTGAAGTGGTGTTCGGTGGGAACTTGCACACACTAAAGATCCTGAGCCTCTCATGCTGTCACAATACCTATAATAATTTGGTCTTGTTATGATATAGCCAGAGATTAAATCATTCCGTCAACGCTATCTATTCTTCTTTGGCGCCACCGGGTGGTCATTTGAAGGAGGTTCAGCATTGTGTTTTGGGGTATCATAGGCAAAAGGTTATTTTACAATTAATGCAAGTCCAAGCTTGTAGAGTCTTAGTCACTAGCTCTGTGGTCAAGGTCTTATTAGCACTCTGGTTTTATTCACTTGAACACGGCACTAAATTGGGTCCTGTGATGGAAATTCCATCGATAGACACTCAAAGGAGTAAGACAGAGACAAAATTCTCTTGGCACAATTAGCAGTTTATTTGCAGATAGAGAGACGCGTCAAATGCTTACAGAATAATCATTCGAGGAACCTCTCAAGAAAATTACATGTACAACTCATATTTATTATAGTTAAAAGGGGTGTGGCAAGATGCCACCCATCAATCTTAAGTCACACAGGTGGGAGGGTTGTCCCCCCCACCTTCCTGCCATAATGTTCACAGTTGTGTTTACCTAAAGGGACAACTGCCCCTACCGTCCCCCAACACTCACATTCCTAAGGAACCAAGGACAGATAGCCTTAATAGTTTAGCCAGTTGAGCAGTTGGTCAGAGAACCTAATGATTCTCTGAAATAATACTGATGCATGTCACAACCAAAGACCAGAGTTACATACCATGTAATAGACAAGCAAACATGTCTCCAAAATACATTAGTTAAGAAATTGCCACAACAGTCCCCGATTAGAAATTGTTCCTGGGCCACACAGTGGGTGTAATTTTTCATATATCTTTGAAATACAAAGGGTACACTCAGACCACCCAGACAGAATACAAACAGCCATTTGTGCTAAAATCAAAATAGTGAAGTCATTTGGACAGATAAACCAGAATTGTTGCAAGTCATTTATCAATATATATATATGCTAAGTATCTATTAACTATTTAAACAGAAAACATAGGTAGGGAAGTGCTGGTAATTTTCTGAGTGGAGAAATCTTTGAACTTTTTATCCAAATTCATTAAATAAAAAACAAAACAAAAAAATTGAGTTTTTAATTTTGTTCAGATTTTAAAGGAAACAAGACCCAAAATGGAAGCCCAAGACAACGGCACACAGTTACAGGCAACGATTGCCCAGAGAAAGTAATGATAACCCATGTGCCCGTAAGATATGAAGTTAGAATTGTATTCTCTGTAATGAAACCATCCACATTAACCATTGGAACTGTGTCCTAATGTACTCCAGAAAGAAAGAAAAACCCAGAGCATCTGGTAATACGCACAAGCCATCAGGTGGTAATGGTAAACTGTAACAGACGCCAAGGTAACAAAATGACTGGCCACGGCCCTCCAATGCCAGCCTCTTTTTCTGTTCAGGGTCATGCCATTAATGGCAGGACCAGTAACCTATATAGCCAACTCATGCAAGAGCCATAAAGAAAGGAAAATGCCTGGTGTGGGGGCTAATATCACACAGTTCCACAGGGGGTGTGCCCTTTATGTCTGTTCCAATCTCTGACTTTGATGTTAGCTTTATTGTTTCCCAATAGTAACCAATAATTTTGGGCCCAATCCAATGGTGAAAGATAA
Organism: Esox niger; assembly: GCA_016801105.1. Classification (NCBI taxonomy): domain Eukaryota; kingdom Metazoa; phylum Chordata; class Actinopteri; order Esociformes; family Esocidae; genus Esox; species Esox niger. Next base: position 45,217 of record JACXGJ010004156.1, on the reverse strand, counting down.
CATCAGGAGGAAATGTCCAGCCTGTGCTACTCTTTTAAAAGAGTCTGTCCGTGGCAGTAACCGTGGCTGTCCCGAAACCTCTGACATGGTGTATATACCGAGAAGGCACAGGGAATGTTAGCAAACACTCCCACTTCCCTGACGTTTACCAAATCAAATGTATTCTTAGAATGTGTAAAAGATGGAACTGCCACTTTACTTGCCCTACTATCTGTAGCCGCCACCTGCAACATATCTGTCTTAGAAGGTACTCTTTGGGTGTGTGGTACTCAGGCTTATGATTTTCAACTATTTCCAAAAACTGGGCTAGCACTTTCCCTGTTGTTGTTGTTAATAGCAGCCAGTGCCCGCCCGTGACCTATCCTGGCTGACTCATAAGCATTACTCGAAAGATGGGTATGCTATTGGCCATGTACAGTGTGATGCAGTCCTTGGATAAGGTCCGTGATTTAACTTAGGAGGAAGAACATCTTCCTAATGTGACTTCTAGGGCAAGTAATCTGATCTCCGAGGAGCTAGGGTCTGTACGTTTGCTTCCTCTACAGAACAGCCCAGCCTTAGACAATCTGTTGGCATCCCAGGGTGGAACCTGTACTCTGATAAGTATAAATGTACAACATTCTTTCCAAACTACATCTCTACTGTTTCTGAAATGTTATGATTTATGTCAGAGGAAAATCGTTCTTCCTATAATACAATTGAACATAATTTGTTTTTCCTATAATTCAATATATATATACAATGCTTTAACAATGACTGAAACTTACAAGTAAAGCTCTTCAAGGAACAAATGAAGAAAGGAAACCACCAAGAGCTAGCAAAATCTGCCTGAGAATGAATACCCACAAGGTTATCTCTAAAGTCACATGACTTTCATAAAGATTATACACAAATATAAACCACCAGAGGGCACAGAAATAACAAATATGCCACAAGCTGTGCCATAACATAAACCACTGGAAGACTCCCTTCTGGGGGTTAGACTTAATAGCAGCAGAGGGCTACGTTAACCAAATTCCCCATATAGAAAGTATCAAGATTGATCAGCCTTTGACCGGATTGTCTGAGCAACCAACATTATATGATTTTCTGTGCCTCCTGGAGCCAGCAGTGTGCAACATTGTATTTTCAAGGCTACCTCACAGTGGCAACTATTCCTTATATACGCATTTCTGCAGATAGAAATTCCGTAACCTATACTGTTATATAAGCTTGACCATAGAATATAGAATATAAGAATATAAGCTTGACCATAGCAATGTTAACTCAGAAAAATTATCAAGTGCTCTGTTGGTCTCTAAGCTTGTATTCTGTCTTGGTTTCATGATTGTTCCCGTGGATCCACAAAATGTAACTTTAAATAATCAACTGTTATACGAATGGCCGAGAAGTTTTTTCATTGATAAATCGCAAATATCATCCAAAGAAGGTAAAACAGCCACATACGTTTTTTATTAGCAGAAACAGATCTGCTTACTTAATTGCCATTTTACCTTCATGATTTTAATATGTATTTAATATGTGCTTCCTTAAATGTGAAGAGTATGACATGCTGTAATGTTTGAACCGCTGTAGATTTTTACAGTTTGAAATTGTACCACTTTGACATTGTCAATTTGTTGTCTACTGTACTTTCGCTAGCTTTGGCTAGTTGGATAAAATAACTCTTGGCTGAGGAGAAGTTGTAGTTTGCCTGGGCAACTGAGGACACGATGTCTGATATGGAGACCGTCCCCAATTGATTTTTGGTTTCCTCTCTGAGCTGGCCCTCTGCTGAGTTTGAGCAATTGATCAAATCAGCTGACGAATGAAGGAGAGGCATCTGCTCTTAAGGGGAGAAGAGGCATCACCAAACCAAAAACCATTCCACTGGTCCACCACAGCCCTACCCTGTACACCTGATTGCTTAGAACTTTTAAAGAGAAGCTGTGGTTTTAAAAGTTGTGAATAATGTAATGTCTCTACTGGTGGACTCACGTTAAAATTGAAGGTCTGGAATCATTGCCAGTCACAACCTGTCCTCTATTGATATGCTAATACCTCAAGGCAGGGGGGCTGCAACAATGGTGAGGTTTGTGTGCCATGATATGTCCAGTGGTGGGGTTTTGTTAAAATTAGGGAAGAGTAGAAGAATGTCCCATGCTGGAGCTGTTGCCAGTCAGGATTCTAACTGTCCTTGACTGTTGACAGTTCCTTTGTGGTTCCTCATCGTAAAAAGTTGCAACATTAATCGTCTTTGGAGTGTTGAGTAATGAAAGACTGTTGTTCCTATGACTGGCCTGGAATTGGCAACATTGGTATTAGGTGTAAAGATTACTAGGACTACGAAACAGGGGTATTTGGCACAGTGTAAATGGGTGGGATATATTAGGCAGCAAGTGAACATTCTGTCCTCAGAGTTGATGTGTAAGAAGCAGAAGAAATGGGCAAGTGTAAGGATCTGAGCGACTTTGACAAGGTCCAAATTGTGAGTTCTAGACAACTGGGTCAGAGCATCTCCAAAACTGCAGCGCTTGTGGGGTGTTCCCAGTCTGTAGTGGTCACTACCTATCAAAAGTGGTCCAAGGAAGGAAAAGCGGTGAACCAGCGACTAGGTCATGGTCTGGGAACACATGCCAGTGGAGGCAGTATGAGGCTATGACCTCACATTTTGTGCTGGGAAACTTTGGGTCCTGACATTTATGTGGATGTTATTCATGCCATTCCTAAACATGTACCCCTACCTAAACATGGCTGCAGACCATGTGCAACCTTTCATGGCAATGGTATTTCCTGATGGCGCCCTGCCCAAAGCAAAACTGTTTCCTGAATGGTTTGAGGAACACAACAACGAGTTCAAGGTACTGACCTGGCCTAAAAATTCCCCAGAACTCAATCCAACTGAGCATCTGTGGGATGTGCTCGACAAGACCCATGGAGGCCCTTACAGGACTTAAAAGGATCTAGATAAAACTGTAGCAGCACAAACAAACATGTCAGCGGCACAAACGGAGCATACACGGTTGGGCCTATTTTGAAGAGTAGGTTGTGGGGCTTTTACACCTAAAATTTAATGCCTAATATAAAAATGCTGCATCAGCACAAACAAAACTTTTAACTGCACAAACCATCACAAACGAAGCACAAACAAAGGAGACTATTTTGACTCAATTTGGAGCATGTTGGGGGGCTGAGTGACATCATCTCCTATAATTAAATATCTAATATATAAAATACTGAAGCAGCAGAAACAAAAGTTTTACCAGCACAAACAAGACAATTTTCCTTGATTTCTGAGGAAATTGGGGGGCTGAGTGACCTCAGAATGACCTATAAAATATAAAATATTCTTTACTATCTATAAAATGATAGCAGCACAAACAAAAATGTTCACGGCACAAACCAGCACAAACGGACACAAACGATTGAGCCTATTTTGCGTTGGGTGGGGGACCAACTTCGCGCAGGTCTGTGGTGGCGGCACAAGGGAAACCTACATAATATTAGACAGTTGGTCATAATGTTATGGGTGATCTGTGTATAAACTCACTGTAGTCACTATTCTCGTCCTTGGTCCCAGTGATGGCGCCGTCTGGCTTCATCTGCAGGTAGAATCCTTGCTCGCTGAACAGTCGTGTCACAATGCCCTTCAGTTGCGGCTCTGAAAAACAATACAACAGGCATTAAGTGTCACGTCCACGCCTCCGCAAGCACGCAGCAGAGGGCGCCCGCGCTCCACAGTCTCAGTGCACATCTAATCACACACCTGTCACCAATCACCAAATCACACACCTGTCCCCAGTCACCTCATCACCAAGCATTCAAGTACAGCTCGCTCGCTGCCACTTCTCCCCTGCCAGATCAATGTTCATGTTTACATGCCATATCTCGCGCTTACCAGATTCCTGTCCTGTTCACCTGTGTACCGACCGATCGCCTGTTCCCGTTTACCCCGCCTGATCCCAGCCTGTACTTTCGCTTTCCGCCTGTGTTATGACCGCCTGCCTGTGTCCGACTACTCTGCCTGTTCCCTGTCTGTCCCTCTGCCGCCCGCTCGGTTCTCGACCTCCTGCCCGTCCCCGACAACTCTGCCTTCCGCTCGTCTGTGCCTTCGCTACACCAATCCAGTCTGCACTTGGATCCTTACCCGTGTCCGTGTCATTAAGTTTAGCTAGCTGCTAGTGTGCCCCAGATTGGCAGTTTTTTCTTTTTTTAAGATTTAAATGACATTCATTGTTGGATTCAAATCATCTTACGGTTAGAAGTAGCTCCTAAATTGTTGATTTAGGAGTAATGTTTCCCCAAAAAAATCTGTGTAAATCCCTACTTTAGGGCTCCTACATGTTTTGTCTAAGAGTATTTCACAAAGCATTTAAGCGCTAAAGTCACTAAGATCAAGTCACAAACAATCCTAAAAGAGCTGCTGCTGGCAATCCGCCTTGTAATCAGGTCAACGTTTTACAAACATTTATTGATACTGAGCTTTCAACAAGATATCATCTTAATTACGATGGTATTATGACCATAGTCGAGCTAGTCAGGGATGCTGTCACTTCACCAAAAAACTGAAACAAGCCAGTAACATTGTAGGCTGTGACAACTCTACAATGCATGGCCACAGGGAAAATGCAGATATGCAGCGCAGACTAACTACATATTTCTCAGTCATCTTTCAGTAGAATATTACATCAAACAATAAATGCCCTCCCCTGACCGCATATCGTGTGACAAATCATTCGGTTTCCTCATGATGTTCACCAACTACAAAGCCAATTTCATGACCAGAGCTCGAGCACCCAGTGCAGTCAACCTGGTCTCAAGGGACTATCCAGACTATTTTGGCAGCTGAATTCGTGAGAAATATCACGTTTTCTAACATTCTAATTGTCTTTAAATGTTCTTTTAATCTTTTACCTTTGTTTCATTTTTGTTCAATGTTTGTTTTATGATGGAGGAGCTAAGACAGCTGTTAGAGGAACGGATCAACCACTTGGCAGATTTAAAATATGCTAATGCTAACATAGCAAAACAGGCTAAACTGCAAGATAGCTCAAAAGATTTCCCTATGCTTGACGGAACGTAGTCAAAATTGTTGAACAGGTTAAAGCAATTTCAGAGCGAGAGACTGAATGAGATAACGTAGCTTGAAATATGTGAGAGTGAACAATACATTGACTCTGTAGCTGCTACTCTAGGGGTCGAGCTACCAAATGCTAATTGACAGACACAGATTGCTATACGAGGGATTACATCAAATCTAGAGCATTCTGTCATAGATATAGCTGACACACCCCCCTGGATGTGTTCTAACGCTACTGGATTAACCGCAGAGGCTTTCAAACCCAATTACATATCTTACTGGCTAGACCGAAGGTATCAACTCCAGCAGGGACTTAGTCTGACGTTGTACACTGCAGAGGCAAATCCAGAAAGAAATCAAACAGAGCACCAACACTAAACCCACCACCACAAACAGGTACGATCCCCTGACGCAGAACGAAATGTGTTAAATGAACCTAGGGAAGCTGACCACAACACTAGCATTAAAGAAATCCAAAATATAGCCCTAAAACCACTGATAGGACAAGGGGAAGGAGAAGATTTGCTTACTCTACATCTGGTAAACCAGATACTACCTTGATTGGGGACGATATAACCATCTATATCAGAATGGCAAAGACTGAGAACCTAACCATGGTTGACACATCGGTCAGAGAGCTAACATAAATTATGCCAGTTATTCTTTCTACACATCCCCAAGCAACATACATATTATCCACACTGGTTTTTTTGACATTCTACAAAGAAAAACAGCATGCCTCAACCACAGGATTAAGTTAATTGAAAAATGCAACATCTTTGCAACAGTAAAGACCACTTTAGACCTGATTGGATTCATCCATCATGGGATACCAGCTGCTTGCTGCCAACATACGTCATGCTCTTGGAATGCCATTTCCAAACAAGATAAGCATGACGGACAGTACCCATCGAGTATTGTTGTGGCAATGTCTTAACTAATGTATATTGGAGACTTGTTTGCTTATCTATTGCCTGGTATGTAAAAATTGTTTTTGGTTGTGACACACATCTGTATAATGTCAGAGGATCACTGGGTACCCTGACCATCTGCTCAACTGACTAAACCAATAAGGGTATCTGTCCTTTGTTCCTTAGGAATGTGGTTGTTGGGGGAAGGTCGGGGCAATTGGCCCTTTAGGCAAACACAACAGTAAACATTATGGCAGGAAGGATAAGGTGGGGGGACAACCCTCCCTTCAGGTAAAACATGTGTGGCCTAAGAGAGCTGGGTAGCATCTTACCACACCCCTTTTAACTGTAATAAATAATCAGGTTAATGTATTTTCCTTCAGAGGGTCCTCAAATGATTATTCTGTAAGCGTTTGATGAGTCTCTCTATTTGCAAATAAACTGCTAATTGTTCCAAGAGAATTTTGGCTCTGTAGTTACTCCTTTAAGACTGTCTCGATGGAATTTTCATCACAGTATCCAACACCCCCCCAACCCTCAGACTAAAATCACCCACTGCTTCCAGAAGTTCTCTTTCTCCCCAAAAAGGTGCACAACAATTCCTATCCCCACCTCCACCACACTACCCCCAACCACACCCTCCCTGTCCCTCTCTAGCACACTTACCCTCCCCGCCTCCACCACACCAATCAGGGAACAAGTTCTATACAAAGAGGGAAAGATGAGCTGTGCTCTAAACCCCCCCATATAAAACAATTGCTTAGACAACTGCCACATCATAAAGAATCTTGTCCTTTATTTCCAGAGACCAGAATATACTCGATGCTGTGCTCCGGGTCCCTGCTTTTGTAAAAATAACATTGCCGACTGTTTTGAGTATAAGCTAGCACCCGATATCTCTATTCCTGTGTTGATTTGAAATAGAAGGAATCTATTGCATGCAACTTATAAAGTAAACATGTCTAATCTGTTAACTGTTACATGTCAACCTACTAGTCCACGTCAACCCCTATTACATATACAGTATTAAGCTGGTTTTACTTAATATCAGATCTCTCGCCAACTAATCACTCTTGGAAAATGACATAATAATATCCTACAACCTATATTTCATGTTTCTCACTGAAACGTGGATAACAGAAGATTGTCGTACTACTGTTCTTAACGAGACAGTACTTGAGCATGTGGTTACATGAATACATGTCAAAATGGTAGAAAAGGAGGAGTGGCTGCTCTATTCAAAGATACATTCGAGTGCAAAGAAAATACACTTGGTCATTTTATTTCTTTTGAATACCTCTGTATAAAATATGTTTTTAACCATTTACAGACCCCCACGATATTCTGCCAAGTACTGGCAGAACTACTCTTTGTAATATCATTTGATTATAACGTGTTTATTATTACAGGGGATTTTAACATCCACATAGATAAAAACAGACAATAATGCCAAATCTTTTTCACTTTGCACTTACTTAACATGTGAAAGAGCGTCCACATTCTAGATCTGTAAAGGTCTTGATATTTCCTCTGTTATGGTTAAAGTCTTGGCCCTGTCTGATCATTTCTGTGTCTTTTTTTATCACTGATCACCCTGGATGTTCAAATTAACTCTGTTTCTGTAAATAAAAGGTACATTAATGAGAGCCATAGCTATAGCTATCTCTCCAACAATAAGTGCTGAGTCAGTACTCCTGGATAATTTTAATGCCAAAATATTGAATGTCATGGATCGTGTTTCACCAGTAAAGGTAAAGAAAACTATGAACATACAGAAAACACCATGGAGAACAACCATGATGGTAAGCACTCTGAAAAGAGAATGTAGGAAAGCAGAACGCAAGTGGAGGAAAACTAAACTTCAAATTCCCTATGACATCTATAAACAAAGCCTTGGTACCTTCAACAATGAGTTACGCAGAGCCAGACAGCAACATTTATCGGGAATGATTAACAAAAATATCAATAATACCCGCACTCTATTTGTCATGGTCGAAAAGTTTACAAACCCAATAAAGCAGATAGCATCAGAACTCATGTCCACTGTGAAATGTGATGAATTTGCGTGTTTCTTTAGTGAAAAAATTTAAAGTATTAGGCGAACCATCAGAACTACACAGTCTAACAAGGACACTGTACCATCACTACGACCACCAAGACATAACTTGGTTATTATGTCACAATTTACTACAATTTATCAAAAACCCCTAGAAGAAACAGTTCGTCATCTTAAAGCTTCTACATGTTGTCTCGACACACTGCCATCAGACTTTTTAAAAACAATTTTGAACTCTATAACAATGGACCTGCAGCAAATAGTTAACAGCTCCCTGCAATCTGGCATTTTCCCTACATCTCTAAAAACAGCTGCCATTAAGCCCCTATTAAAAAAGAAATCACTGATGCATCTATAATGAACAACTACAGACCTGTGTCTAATCTCCCTTTTATCACAAAGATCATTGAGAAGGTTGTATTCAATCAGCTCACCGATTTTGTGAGCTCAAGAGGTCTCAAATTTCAGTCAGGCCACACCACAGAACTGAAACGGCCCTGATTAAAGTCTTAAATGATATACGGCTGAATACTGACTCAGATAAAATAACGATACTAGTTCTACTAAATCTCAGTGCTGCCTTTGACACTGTAGATCATAGAACGCTTAGATAGGCTGGAAAATTGGGTAGGACTTTCTGGGACAGTCCTTGAGTGGTTCAGATCTTATGTAGATGGCCTGTTACTTTGTCACCATTGGTAATCATGAATCTGATAGGGTGGCTATGACATGCGGAGTTCCACAGGGATCAGTTCTGGGACCGCTTCTGTTCAATCTCTATATGCTACCTCTGGGCCAAATTCTACAGAACAACAACATTAACTACCACAGCTATGCCGATGATACTCAAATATATATGTCTCTCGAACCGTATGACAACAGCTCAATAGACTCTCTGTGTCAATGTATAGAGCACATAAATACCTGGATGAGATTATTGTGTTTGGCAACAAAAATAAAAGAACAATTATTAGTAAAGAGTTGGATGCTCGGGCCCTTAAAACCAAGGATCAAGTCCGTAATCTTGGTGTTCTGACTCAGACCTCACATTTAACAGTCATATCAAATGGGTCACCAAAACAGCATTCTACCATCTGAAAAATATATCTAGAATCAAAAGCCTGGTGTCCCAAAAAGACCAAGAGAAGCTCATCCATGCTTTTATCTCTAGTAGGGTTGACTACTGTAATGGCCTCTTAACTGGACTCCCTAAAAAGACTATAAAACAGCTGCAGCTCATTCAGAATGCAGCTGCTAGAATGTTAACCAGGACCAAGAGGGCCGAGCACACTCCGGTTCTTAAATCTTTGCATTGGCTTCCGGTCAGTTACAGAAAATACTTTAAAGTGGTGCGTTTAGTTTATAAATCTCTGAATGGTTTAGGACCCAAATACATTTCTGATATGTTTGAAGAATATAAACCGAGTAGGGCTCTAAGATCCATTAATTCAGGTCAGCTAGTAGAGCCCAGAGTCCAAACTAAACATGGAGAAGCTGCGTTTAGCAGTTATGCTGTACACAACTGGAATAAACTACCAGAAGATCTTAGACGTTCACCAAATGTGTCCATTTTTAAATCCAGGCTAAAAACACTTCTCTTTTCACGTGCCTATGACTGAGCTCTCAAACTTAACCCCACTGTGAGCCTGTTTTTATAACAGCACTGTTTATTATTACAGTTTTTCTAACTTCTTAATTTATTGTGTTATTAAATGTACATCCTGCTATATTTTACCAATTGTAATGCAAGTTCTGGTGCTATCAGAGTAATAACCTCTGTGTAAACTGTTTCTGATTCTATTGCATTATTTCTATTTTCATTATTTCTATTGAATTGCTTCTATGTATGAATTGTGCTATATAAATAAACTTGCTTGCTTATGTGTTGCCCCATTCAGTTCCCTTTCTCACCATGTTTATTTGTTTTTCATCCCAGTATTGATCCTGAACGCCGCTCACCTGAACGCAGCTCACCTCCTCCTGTGACCCTGGTTGCACATGTGTTCCTTCACACCTCTCAATAGCACAGTATTAGCACAGTATTTAGTCCTGGCTATTTGTGTTAGTTCTTGCGAGGTATTGTTTTGTGTTTGATTTTACTGAGCCTGTTTTTGAATTATCTTATTTATATAGTTTGTGCCTTCTGTGTACCGACACTTCTAGTCTGTGTTTCTTGTTATCAATTAGTCTATTCCTTTTGTCCAGTGATTTCAATCAAATGTATCAATCAAATGTATTTTGTAAAATCCTTACATCAGCAGTTGTCACAAAGTGCTTTAACAAAACACTCGGCTTTAAACTCCAAGGAGCAAACAACAGTAGTGTTGAACTTTATTGTTTTTGGACTACATCTTTGCCTGACCCCTTGGATTTTCTGCCAGCTCTGAAACACTCGCCTTTGCCTGTACCTAGACCACAAGACTGCCTGCTCTTGCTGTGTTTTTGGGGAACAAAAACATCAGCTGTGCTCTGCGCTTGAAACCTACACTCTGTCTTCCTGTGTCGTATTCATTACACATAGTGCCCATTGTTTTATTATATCAGCAAGTTTTAATACTCATCATTGCATCCTTTACCAGAAAGTTCCCTGGACCTCATAAAAAAAGTGTAGCTCCCTTCATTACACTTTTTTGAATATAAAATCCTGCTCCACAGGCTTCCGACATACTTACCATCTCTGTTGACACCTAGAATCAAGGGCTACAATACAAGATCAAAGAGTTGGTTAATGTTACAGACTCCTTTTGTAACTGAGTTGGGTAGATCTGCCTTTTCATATAAAGCACCTGATGTGTGGAATAGTATCCAATGTAAGCTACTTTTGGATGTCGTGGTGTCCAACTGTCAAAATAAAAGTTTAATTATATAAAAATGAAATAAATATTAGGTAAGTTGTTTGTCATTGTTGTTGTTTTGGGGCAAAATTTGTGTTTTCAGGTTCTGCGCTGTCCAAGATGCTGAATCGGTGATTCAATGAGCGCTAAACTGGATTATGTTAGAATGTTTAGTCCCAGCTAGTGAGATTGACGATCACTTATTATGAAATAACTGTCTCTCAGTGGTCAACACAAGCGACAGCTAATTTCCACATTGGGTCATTAAGATAACTAACTCGTCTGTCAGGGGCACAGGTGGGGATCCAAACGCGGACTGGGTACAAGTGGGAAAGGGGCAGGTAGAGTGTGCGGGGACGGGAGGTAAGGCGTCTAATGTAACGGCGCCGCAGGGGCAGACGAACGATAGACAGAGTAGTCGGGGACGGGCAGAGAGTCGGTACACGGGCTGGCGGCAGTACAGTCGGGGAACAGGCAGAGTAGTCGGGACAGGCGAGAGTTCAGAATACCGGCGAGTAGCAGAAGTACAGGCAATGGTCAGGCAGAATGGTCGAGAACGAAGAAAGGGTCGGAACACGGATAGGCAAGTCGAGAAACGAGAGAACGCGAGATATGGCATGTAAACATGAACCATTGATCTGGCAGGGGTGAGATCGCAGGGAGCTGTACTTGAATGCTTGGTGATTAGGTGACAGGGGACAGGTGTGTGATTTGGTGATTGGTGACAGGTGAGTTTAGGTGCGCACTGGGTTTCTGGAGCTCAGGCGCACTGTGTTTCTGGAGCGCGGGCGCCCTCTGCTGCACGCTGGCGGAGGCGGGGACGTGACATCGTCTCACACTGGATAAAACATAAAGCAATATCTCGAAACAAAGACGATTAGTCTGCAAAAAAAATGTCAGTTGTATAGCTCTTCGTGTTTTTCTAAAAAAAATATATAATAAATGACAGGGCTGCGGAGCTGTGTCCACCCCTACTACGGAGGACAGGCTTACTCAGAAAAAAGAAGCTTGCAAGATGTCTTACGGCTCGTGGTTGTAGTCTGCTTCGATCGCTTTCCACAGAGACACTGCAGCATATGTGCACCTTTCTTAATGAAAAGCCTCAAAATCTTCATTGATTAGGGTTATAGTGTTCTTTTGTCAATCCACTCAATCACAATATCTTACGATTGAGGTTATTGAAGAATAGCTACCTCGGTCTAGAGCCAACTGCTATCTATCTCCCTTGTTTACCCAAGCTAATCGAAAACAGCTGAAATATATTGATAAAAGGCCGACCATACATCCTGAGACATGTTTCATTGAAGAGAATTACAGAAAGACCCACGGATCCATCAACCGCGATGCTACAAGGACGTCCAAATATTTTCACATAACCCATGCCTCCTCTGTTTTACTCCCAGACGTAAAATAAGGTCTCCTCTTGTGCAAGCGTGCACGCCAAAGTTAAACCGCGGGGTAGAGTGACAGGATCGCGGAGCATCAGGCAATATCCTTGGTGATAGGATTTAGAGCTGCAAAAAGCGTGAGGGTCGCGAAACACCAGTCAACTTCGTAGTGAGAACGGAAGCTGCGAACATGGGGAACAAGAGAGCATAGGTCTTCGATAACGCCAACGTCTGTTGGTGGGTTTGATTCTTTAGAGACAAATCAACACCTGTGCGGGTCGGGTTCCCTGTGAAATACTGTGTATTCCAGTCTTAAAAACAACTATAGCCTTTTATTTCACTAACCCCCACATAATGCATTACAACATGCAATATAGTTTCACTGTTCCTGCTCCTTTGTACAGAATAACTGATATACCAGGGACTTTGAAGCGATAACGAGAAGCTATACTGATACAATAGTATGTGTGACCAAGGAGAAGAGAGAACAGGCCTAAGGGAGAACGATTTAAGCTGTTGTGTTTGATTATTATAAAGATGTAGCAGTACCTTTGTGAGGGGTGGATTTAAATATACCAGGGGTACCTAATCTTTTGGTCTTGGTGGGCCAAAATATAATTTGGCAGTTGTCCAGTACATTCAGATGATGATCCAAATGGAATTGTAAAAAGTTAACATAAGATTTTAGGATCTTTAAACATAAACACTATATTGGTAGGAAACCCAGATGAAATCAAATTGTTGCCACATTAGATAACTCATTCTGCTTCCACATGTAATAACACCTTATGCTTACCTTAATATACAGACAGGTGACAAATTTAAGGAGCAAGATATAAAACTTAGGCAAGCCTAGATCACCCACGGATAGAAATGACTATGTTGAGCGAGGGAGGGGCTTAAAGAGCAGCTATTTGTGGGTCAGGTCTAGATACTTAGTAGCCAGTAGACATGTTTTAGATCATTTCCCTGACTTTATAACACTGGAACAGACAAACAATTTAATGATATTGCAATTTTGGCATTCTCCCAGTTACTTGCCTGGTGTTGTGAAACAAATTCAAGCTTTGTCAATGGGGAATGATGCAGAAAACATGGACCTGCACATTATCCTACAACACTTTGATAGTCCAGGAACCTGTGCCAGGATTTTAGCTTGGCATTTTACACTGTCACACCAGAACCTCTGGAAAACATTAGGCCACATCTTTGTGTTTTCAGGAACATGATTTAATTTCATAATAAGATGGTCAACATGGCATTGCCTTATCATGCAATAAAAACAGCTAGCCTTGGGTTCTAACATAGGAAGTAGTACACAGGAGTCGGTAAGTAACAAGAAAGAGTGAAGCTGGGTATTCTAGTCTAAGAAGTTGATTTCTCTAACCACTATGCTACTGAACAATTAATAGCTATTAGGAAGAATTTCAGATTTATTAAAGATATGCATACATAGCGGATGAAGATGGTGCATGCAGAGCACTGTGTCGAACAGGACACTTACATTATCACCTAGCTAACATGCAGATCCAGCTTTTTCTTTCTGGAACTTATACCTTTAAGCCATGTTCTGTTCATAAATTCTGAAGTTAGTTTGAATATATTGGAACATGAATCTAGCTGGTCTGGACAGATTGGAACATAAATCTGTTTCATAGCTAGAAAGAGTAAGAGATCATACAATAGCATAAAAAGTGATATTGTTAGGTACACTACCATAAAAAGGTTTGAAGTCACTTAGAAATGTCTTTTTTCTAAAGATAATTTCTTTAAATATCAATTTTCATGCACCAGTCTCAATGTCAACAGTGAAGAGGTGAATCCAGGATGCTGGACTTCTAAGCAAAGTTGAAAGAAAAACAAAAAGGCATATCAGACTGGCCAATAAAAAGAAAGGATTAAGCAACAGAACACAGAAACTGGACAGAAGAATATTGTGATGGAAGGCCAGCATCCTGGAATCGCCTCTTCACTTTTGATGTTGAGCCTGGTGTTTTGCAGTTAGTATTTAATGAAGCTGCCAGTTGATTACCTGTGAGGCAAACAGCGGCAACCTCCGTGCAAATAAGACACTGGCTTGGCATTCATGAAACAAGGTAGAATGAAGGTATAGTTGTCTTTCCATTCATCTTTGAATGCCCTATTTTTGCTGTCAACTTTCTTCTTCTTCAGACTCTGATAATGCGATTTTGTATATACAGTTGGCTTAAATGTTTAGCTCTGCGCACAAAGTAATGGCGTAGCCTACCTCCAGCACGCAAATAAAAAAAATGTAATATAGTATGTGCGGATGCAAAGGAATAATTCTAAGAGTAAAGGTAAGCAACATCAAGGAGGCCATTAATGGGCATATTCAAGTCCTCTTTTATTTCTTGAGTTATTTTTATCCATTACACATTTCCCACATTTGTTTTAGAGAGGCGGTCTGTGTTGCAAGTTGGTGAATGCATACACTTGCCGGATTAGGCCTACGTGTCAGTAGTACAGGTACTCTTTGACTTATGACCGGAATACGTTCCGATCTACTGGTCGTAAGGCGTTTTGATTGTAAGTCGGCCGAAGAATAATAACATAGTATAGTCAAGTCCCTGTAGCCTTGTTTGCATTTTCTCTTATTGAGCTTGCTCGCAGCAGTAACTATCATACGCCCAGCCTCCTTGTCACAATGTGAGGTTGTGGGGTGAAACGGACCAGGTGCAGGGAGGGGTAGCAGTCTGTATACTCTTTAATATTCAAAACACAAAACAGAAAACACAGAGTACTGGGGCAAAACTACTAAATGAAAGTAAACACAAAGAAACACCACTCACCACATACATTAGGAGACACTGCAACATGGAACAATGTCTAGCAACTGAGGGGAGCAGAGGAGAAACATTTAAACACATACTAATAGCTTGATTGGGACCTGGTGTGAACAATGATTGAGGACAAGACAAATGAAGGGGACCGGGATGAGTTCATGACTGTTGGAGACCTAGGAAAAGCGGAAGATGACGGAGCAGTCCGTCAGCTCACCGTCACACTCCTTTCCAGCTTCCCACACAGTGCCGCGCTGGATGGCATACAAATACTTTTTTTAACTTCAGTCGTGGACGGTCAGACATAAGTTATAAATTGACAACTAACTGTATTGTATTAATTAATGCAGCACAGACCCGAACACAGGCACACAACTGTGGCTTTTGGTTTCTGACTGTCCTACAGGATTTAACCACAAGATAACCACAGCTGACTATGCAGTTACAAAAGACACTGTAACAGTCTGTAAAAGGCTATTCTGTTTTTATTCTTCATCAATTCATTTCTTAAAATATCCTTTGTTTATGTTCTAGCCCGCCGTCTAGTGCAGTAAAATGTCTCATTGCTTAACTTACTTGCCAACCCCTGCTCTAATGTATTTGACCTTTTGCTCATTTGTACACCAGGGCTTCCCACTGCTCTTTCAATTCTGGTTGAAGACCGTTTGCACAGTTCTGCGAAGGGTGTAGTAAACAGCGTTGTCCAACGCTGTCTTAAGTTTCTTGGCAATTTGTCGCATGGAATAGCCATCATTTCTCAGAAAAATTAGAGACTAGGAGACTAAAGTTCTTTGTTTTTTGCCATTTTGAGCCTGTAATCAAACCCACAAGTGCTGATGCTCCAGATCAGAAATGGACAAATAAAACTGGTCTTCTTAATTAAGGCCTGTTTTATAGCTTCTTTAGTCAGCTGTTTTCAGCAGTGCTAACATAATTGCAAAAGGGTTTTCTAATGATAAATTTGCCTTTTAAATGATACATTTGGATTAGCAAACACAACCTGCCATTGGAACACAGAAGTGATGGTTGCTGACAAGGGGCCTCTTTACTCCTATGTAGATATTCTATTAAACATCATTAGTTTCCAACTTCAATAGTCATTCACAATGTCTACACTGTATTTTTTTCCTCTAAAGTGTTTTTATTGAACTTTTTCTAAAGATTGCCACACACAATACAAAAGGATAACAGGGATGAGATGAACATAGTAAATAAGGGAATAAAATAATAATAATAGATAATAAAAGAAACAAAGATACGCACAAGTGAAATAAATAAAAATATAACGATTTTTTAATTGAACTTTCCAAATGAGAGTAACTAAACAACATCAAACTTCACAGTGGAACCCTTATTTTTTCTATTGAAAATGCATGACCTCACAGATCCATCTGCCGAAGGAGAGGGGGCGGTCACTCTTCTAATTTAAAAGAACAAGACGCCTTGCTAAGAGGCTTGAGTAGGATATACAATTTAACTGTGTCCTTTGTATTATATTACCAAAATGTAGGATAAAGGCTGGCAGGGGCTTGTTTTCACCTGTTGCAAGTAGGATTAACCCCAGGGGAAAATGTTGAAAGTTTAACCGGAGACATGGGAAGCCGGTGTACAATCTTCATAATAAGGCCATGCCTTGCACAAATAGATGAAGAATGAATTCTTTGAAGCATTTAAGACCATAGATGTTCTGATACGTTCGTTTCCAAATCCTTTTCCCAATGTTCCTTTATCATTGAAAGATGAGTCTTCTATAGCAATATAGCTATATAGACTCTTAATATTACACCTTAAACCACTGGGTTGGTTTCTAGGATTAGAGGTGTTTTAGAGACAGGGAAGTAAATTGAATAAACTCATTTTGAATAAAATGTAATACTAATTGTAGTAATAATGGCAATTTCTTTAGTTGAGTTATGGTAATGATTACATTTGCTAATAATTATTTTGGACAGCGGTGCGTGGATATCTGTCGTAGCAAAATACATTTTTATTTTATTAATATGTTTCAATATATGGGGGGGGGGATTTTGAGCATATCTGAATATTGTCGGGAATGTGTCCCCACCAATATATATATTATAATGGCCTTGCATCAAAGTACTTCTGTATATTTGCTTAATTACCAGAACTGACATTTTCAAGAAGAAAATACTGAGTGATGAATTGAAGTGGAAATCTGCTTCCCGCTTTGCACTGCAGAACATCCCATAAAGGTTCAATAATGTTTAGCTCTTCTGATTTTGGCCATAGAGATGTCCTTTGACGTCTTCCTGATGTTCATAAAACCACTCTTGAATTTGTTTAATAATACAGAGGCGTGTGTATACAGAGGCACTATCATCTTGGAATATTGCAACATCTATTAGGGAACAATGTTTGCACTAAAGGATGAATGTGGTCCTGTAAAAGCCTTATATTCCTTGGCCGTTATACATTAATGCAGAGCAATTATCAGACACAATGACTTCCATAAGCACTAAAGGATGAATGTGGTCCTGTAAAAGCCTTATATTCCTTGGCCGTTATACATTAATGCAGAGCAATTATCAGACACAATGACTTCCATAAGATGGCTGCCCATAATATTACGGATCACCCACCATGTTTTGCAGTTTGCAGTAGACTTTATGGGCTGGAGGCATCCTTGGCTTCCTCCAAACGCAAATCCATCCAGATGTGGGAAATAGGGTGAAGACTCATTAGACCACTTTTCCTTTGAGGTCCAGCAGGGCTCAATGTAAAAAATGTTTGCCACTGGCTCCACGGGGGGTTTGAAACTTACTGTACCTCCTTCCAAAAGTTTAAGCGCCACAACCTATAACCAAATACGTTTTTTACTTAACATGTTTAATTCTTAATGAAGTGCATTCTGCATATAGAAAACAAAAATAGTTTTATATTTCTTTCATCACATCTAATTAAATAATTCATTTCTAATTATACACATTTATAGAAAGATAAGTCAACAAAACAGTCAACAAAAATGTCACTGTTAAACAAAACACTATTCATCCTTGGGTAACAAGGCGAATGTCCGGTCCATCTTAATTACTAGGTATGCAGCTGTTTTAAGTCGTGCAGTCACCCAATGGGCATCTGCATTTAAATTCCTGATCAGTAAGACCAAGGGCCCTGAAGACGGATGGTCAGCCACCCATCAGGCCATCGTTATTGTCAAGCCCTGTACAGGTTTTGGGCTCCTTATATTATGCATGAGGTTTACAACATACAGTTTTGGTTGAGTCTGTTTCACAGAAGTGCTGACTCAATTTTGTGCAATTCAAAACTGTGCTTTTAGGACATTATGGAACTATCCTGTTAAGTATCCATCTATTCCTGTCAGTCACCTTCTTCACCTTCTTGTTCTGACTACTGTTGCATTTACAATGGACCGCCAAAAATGGTGTCTGAGATGTGTAGTGTCTGGACAAGTGAACAACTTATCTTTGGGAGTTATTAGGTTTTCTGGTTAATGGCATTTTTCATTCAGTGAGGGATGCATGGCCTACCGGTTAGATTGGAGGCATATGGACAAGGTAACATATGGGAGTTGGAGAAGGCATAATATAGAGTGGTTTGGAAAGCGTAGGCTACGGTATGTAGAAAGTGGTGACTGATGGAAGCTTTAGTAAAGTTTGCGTGGGGTTTATTGATTTCTGTGTTGTAAGTTATTTTTGCTCAGGTTGGATGGAATTTAGCATCGTCCCACCCTGCTCGGCAACACAGCACCGCAGGAGAACATTTCCCTACAATCTCCGTAGCCAACCCCGCTGGTGAACAAGATAGCCCCTGACTCGTTTCGTTCCATGGACTTTGTTGTTGTGAACATGGTAATGGAGAAGGTCGTCTGGAGGCTGTTTTGTTCCACTTTGAATGTATTGGGAGTCTATGTGGGTCAAGAAATGAATCGACAAGGGGGGAGAACACACCATATACGTAATCTCTGTTGGCCCAGCCGGTGTTAACAGCTGATAAAACCAACCCCAACTACAGACCCAGGGTTGAGGAAGAGACTATGCTAACCGCTATGTTTAAATTGATGATTCCTGCAAGATTTTAAGCAGTTAGACGGCGGCAGGTGGACTGTAAGATGGAGTAAGGATTGCTCCTGTATACAGGTGCTGGTCATATAATTAGAATATCATCAAAAGTTGATTCATTTCAGTAATTCTATTCAAAAAGTGAAACTTGCATAATGTATACAGTCATTCCACACAGACTGATAAATCAAGTGTTCATTCCTTTTTAATTTTGATGATTTTAACTGACAACTAATGAAAACCCCCAAATCTGTATCTCAGAAAATTAGAATATTGTGAAAAACTTCAATATTTAAGACACCTGGTGCCACACTCTAATCAGCTAATTAACTCAAAACATCTGCATAGGCCTTTAAATGGTCTCTCAGTCTAGTTCTGTAGGCTACACAATCATGGGGAAGACTTCTGACTTAACAGCTGTCCAAAAGACGACCATTGACACCTTGCACAAGGAGGGCAAGACATAAAAGGTCATTTATAAAGAGGCCGGCTGTTCATAGAGCTCTGTGTCCAAGCACATTAATAGAGAGGCGAAGGGAACGAAAAGATGTGGTAGAAAAAAGTGTACAAGCAATAGGGATAACCGCACCCTGGAGAGGATTGTGAAACAAAACCCAGTCAAAAATGTGGGGGAGATTCACAAAGCGTGGCCTGCAGCTGGAGTCAGTGCTTCAAGAACCACCACGCACAGACGTATGCAACACATGGGTTTCAGCTGTCGCATTCCTTGTGTCAAGCCACTCTTGAACAAGACACAGCGTCAGAATTGTCTGGTCTGGGCTAAAGACAAAAAGGACTGGACTGCTGCTGAGTGGTCCAAAGTTATGTTCTTTGATGAGAGTACATTTTGCATTTCCTTTGGAAATCAAGATCCCAGAGTCTGGAGGAAGAGAGGAGAGGCACAGAATCCATGTTGCTTAACTCCAGTGTTATGTTTCCACAGTCAGTGATGGTTTGGGGTGCCATGTCATCTGCTGGTGTTGGTCCACTGTGTTTTCTGAGGTCCAAGGTCAACGCAGTCATCTACCGGGATGTTTTAGGGCACTTCATGCTTCCTGCTGCTGACCAACTTTATGGAGATGCAGATTTCATTTTCCAACAGGACTTGGCACCTGCACACAGTGCCAAAGCTACCAGTACCTGGTTTAAGGACCATGGTATCTCTGTTCTTAATTGGCCAGCAAACTCGCCTGACCTTAACCCTATAGAAAATCTATGGGGTATTGTGAAGAGGAAGATGCGATACACAAGACCCAACAATGCAGAAGAGCTGAAGGCCACAATCAGAGCAACCTGGGCTGTCATAACACCTGAGCAGTGCCACAGACTGATCGATTCCATGCCACGCCGCATTGCTGCAGTAATTCAGGGAAAAGGGGTCCCAACTAAGTATTGAGTGCTGTTAATGCTCATCCTTTTCATGTTCATACTTTTCAGTTGGCCAACATTTCTAAAAATATTTTTTTTGTATTGGTCTTAAGTAATATTCTAATTTTCCGAGATACTGATTTGGGGGTTTTCATTAGTTGTCAGTTCAACATCAAAATTAAAAGGAATGAACACTTGAAACATATCAGTCTGTGTGGAATGACTGCATACATTATGCAAGTTTCACTTTTTGAATGGAATTGCTGAAATAAATCAACTTTTTGATGATATTCTAATTATATGACCAACACCTGTATGATGGTTTTGGCTGTTGAAGTCAACATCATGTTGTAGTCGACTCAGTAAATGCATTTGCCTTTTGGTATTCACTGTGCACAAAGGTTCCGATTGGCAGCATTCTGTACTCTTTGGTGGAATATTTAATCTCGTTCATTGAGATTGTTATTTACCTGGACGTTATTTGGATTAGCCAAGTTTTGCTGTGTTTGGTGTACTTTTGGGTGAACACATTTTTTTTGGCGAGGCCCACACTTTCAGGATTTGCCTATGTGACGACTCCGCAAAATAGAAATTTGCTTTTATGTGGGGTGCTGTTAGCAGGCACAAATGGAGGTATTCGCTTGATACCTTAGGACTATGCAAGAATAATGTCCTAACTTTAATCTGAGTGATAAATTAGAAATTGGTACAATGATGCTTTCTGTATTTGGTAAAATGGTCTTGTGGTTTCATTATAACAAGTTGAAATATTGTTTCTCTCCATGTATGGAGTAGTAGAATGAGGAATCCACATTGCGATAGTCTTTTTAACGTTAAGAAAACATGCAGTTTCCCATGAAGACTGGATTTGCATCAAATATTCATGCCTGCAACAGGGGGTAAAATAGCCAAAGCCCGTTTCTTCCCCAAATAGCCAAAGCCCGTAACATTACACATTATGCAAGTTTCACTTTTTGAATGGAATTACTGAAATGAATCAACTTTTTGATGATATTCTAATTATATGACCAGCACCTGTAAATGTGCTGGTAAAGACAAAGACATTTGTTGAAGCACAGAGACATCTGGAAAGACCACAAGAGAGATGGAAAGAAGGCTGAACATCTAAGACAGACATGTACCATATTTTGTGAATAAACAAAAAGGAACGCTTCATTGTTTTTCTGCCAAAGGGCCAGAAGCCAACTCTACAGAGATTTGGTTAGGCGAACTAAGAACTGTTTATGAACTACTCTTTGAGAGTGATTCTTCAACGTAAGTAACCTATCTTAACTGATGATGATTAATTGGAACAGTAATAGGAAATTGTTCTTCTGTTCTTGTAGTATTGTTATTGGCTGGTAATTGAATTTAAACCAACTGTAGAAAATTGTGAAATTGTTATTTTGCTACACTAGCAGAATGGAAGCACCAGAAATGTTAGTGTTTCCACTATACTGTTACTGTTTGTAACTGTTCTAATCTACTTAGACAAAGGAAACAGAAAGATAATGGATATTCAGGTATACAAGTTTAAGTGTTTGGTAGGACTGTGTTCTAATGCATTACATATGTTGCAATTACAGCAGAAAAACATTACATTTTCATTCTATTTTGTCATCAAGATGATATCTCCATCACATTTGTGACTGATCCTTTCTGATCCCCTTCTTCGGAAAAATAGGCCTGCTAGAGATAAGATGCAAAGACTTCTGACTCTTGAGTGTTTGTATGTGCGCATTTCTATGCACACAAGGTTGGTGATATAAACATGCAGTGATTTTCCCAGGCGAGAAATTGTGGGCAGAGTTGTATGAGTTATGGGAGGTGATCAGATCTCCTAATGTATTTTTATACTGTGCTGAGTACATTCTATTACCAGCATTAAGAGAAGGGGGAGGCTAGCAGGTATCAGATTCAGACAGGTTTCGACAAGTTTGACATGAGTAGGTGTCACAGATAATCTTAAGAGCAATGAAAATCATCAGCATTATGATCATTGCATTATGACTTATCAGCATACAGCATAACTATTAATGATGCAAAAATACCTTGGATTGCTGAAGCTATGTGTTTGTCAGTCATTAAATAGAGATGGATCCAGCTGGGACAGGATCCAGCACCTCTCAGATTTTCCTCAGTATGGTCTCACACCTTTTTTTCCAGAGATCTTGTCTGCAACGCACGACTTGTGTTAGCTTTGTGCTGTTGTTCTACTAAAAGCAATCAGAGAACATAAAGTCACCTATTCCTGCAGCATCTTGTAGTCTCAATACTACCTGACAATATTGTGAAAGTTTTAGCTTTTTGTTGTCTGACGCAGCTATTTGCGCTACCGATGTGCTTTACTTGTGTCGATTTCCCAACTGTACCCATCTCTCCCATGTGCCCCAAATGTGTTCTGGGACCCCCCAATTTACAAACTAAGCACTGGTGTTCACCAATAAAAGGCTATAATACCAACCATCGGCCATCGTGGCACTCCTAGTAGGAGCAGTCCTCAATAAGGACTTTATTTTAGAGGGGACATAGAAAACATTCTATTTTGATTATTTTCATTTCATTGATTTTATATTTAGCTCACATTATAAAATGTAAAATAATGCAATATAATAAAAATGTAAAGAAAACAAATTTAGACATGGCTAAATGTGCTGTGCTTCCAAAATGTGTTTTGCCAAGTTCGCTGATTGATGATTTCATTATCACTAATGTATTCTAGGGTTTATATTCACAACTGTACTCTTTCACTGATATTCAAAAGTTCTACTGCCATTTTGAAACCCCAAGGACATTCAGGCATCCATCGTCACCTAAGCCATCCAGCCCATCACCTGACAAATTCTTCAACCATCCCAACTCTGTCCTAACCACAGACTACTTTTGCTTACAGCAATTTCAACAGGTGAATTACAGCCACATCGTTGCCTGTTAATGTTGCAAATGTTCCCATGTGCACAACAGTACGATCAGCTGCTTTGAATCTCTATTGTGCAGGCATAAGACTGGATAAACCTGCTGAAGCAAAGCCTTTGCTTTATATTGGTGCAAACACAATTTTGGTGGGTTTCAAGCAAGTGTTCCCATGTTCGTTACAACAGCTATCATTAACAAAGTCCAAGCCCATGCATCAGGCTTGGAGAAAAAATAACTCACCCTGCACATCAATGACTGGTTTCACTGTCCTTTCTTCTTCATCTTCCTCCTCTCCCTTACTCTCTTTGGACAGCAGCCGCCGGAACAGGTTACCGAGGGACCGTGTCATAACTGGTTCTCCAACACCCTCCAAGACGTCCAAAAACCCAATGCGTACTATTAAGCCCCCTTCCCCTTTTATCCCGTGCTCTGCTCTTTTTAACCTTAGACTGCCCCACGTTTCACCTATAAAAGTCTTTGTCCCTGGTTTCACCACCTCTCTAGGACTTTGTATTAGTTTTCTGTGTTGCTTGTTATAAACGGTGGCTGACCAGTCCTTGTCTAATTGTTGCGTGCCTCTCTGGCCATAAAACAAAAACTCACAACCCCTACGCCCCACCTTGACAACACCAATCTCTGCAGGCTCATGTATCTATCTGGACACTCACAAACTCTCTCTCACACACACACACACATATTAGCACACATGCACACCAGCTGGCTTTATTAGGATATCAACCAGCGTAATAAGACACCAGCATCAACCTTTTCACCGTTGTCAAACAGGACAGCTGTAACACAATTAGGAGTAATTCAAACAGTTTAACTATGTGGATATGTGATCCCTTGGCCATGGTTCCCCATGCAATAGAAATGGATAGGGTCTATTTTGAGAGTGTACTAAATGGGCAAAGCTGCTGGGAGGGAACTGTCCATATCTGTGTTTACAGGGAAGACATTTTCATTGGAAACACTGGGAATATTTAAAGAGAATATTTAATGGGATAGTTCATATTTAGGTGCAATAACACTTACCTTTAATTTTAATGTCCATGTCTGCCTATACACTATTTCTTCCATACACGGTCTTCAACACGGTCTTCAAATCAATATGTGTTTGGGTGTCTATGATTGGCTTCAACACATACAGCTTACAGACTGCACTTCATATATTGACCAGCAGATGGCAATATAGCAAATTATGTAAAGAAGCTACCCCCAACCTCCATTATTACTTATAGGCTTAGACAATAGGGCATGGTTAAATGTACATGTAGAAATAAGGATATTGATGTTAGAGTAAGAGTGCAATCACATCATCATCTCTTCTGTTTGTGGGCAGAAACCAGGCTCAGAGGGGTTACATTCATCAACACCAGAATACTGTGGTTGGGTACCTGTCATAAAAAATACGAATTGTGTCTTATTATATAATACAATAATTCGTAGTAAAATCAGTAATATGTTCTGCTAATCTTTAAGGCTGCCAATCATTTTGAATGTGCCTCATTTCATTTTTCAGTAAATACTGCATAATTTCGAAGGCTAGTTCAATTAATATTAAAGCAAATTGTAAATTAATTATACTTTCTCTGAGATAATGTTTCTCTTTCAAGCACCATGTAAAATCTATTAACCAAAATAGTGGTGTGGTGAACTGAATATCTGAGTATATCTTCTCTCATATGAGACCTGATACATTCTATAGCTGGTTGTATCATAAATTCCTAGAGAACAAAATATTTACACACTACAATGCTATTTGGACACTCACTCTACTTATTTGGATAGTTTTTTCCTAGGCATCTATTGACACTGAAAATTACAATGCTCACAAAATCACACATCGGGTCTTGATGATCATAATATATTAAATCGAAGTCTTTACATTGTGTAATTTGTTGAGAATAAAATAACGTAACAACAGTCAGTGGAAACTGAAATCACCAACCAATTGAGGGCTGGGTTCAAACTCACACCAAAAATCTAAGTAAACCATTTAAATCACTGGCTATTCAAAAGTGCACGAATTTCATCACAGCAACTAATAATGGGATTCACTAGTGTGAATGGCCCCGACATGCCTGTATGCATTCCTGACAACATCTGGGCAGGGTCCTGATGAGATGGCAGATGGTGCCCTGGGGGACATCCCCCCAGACCTAGATCAGGGCATCAGTGAGCTCCTGGACAGTCTGTGGTGCTACTTGACGGCATCTGATGCAACAATACATAACATAACAATACAGAGATTCTCAATTGGATTCAAGTCTGGGGAACATGAGGGCCAGTCATGGCATCAATGCCTTCATTATCCAGGAACTGCCTACACTCTCTGGCAGCACGAGGCACCAGGGCCCACTGCACAAGCATAAGGTCTAAAGATGGGTCTGAGGATTGTATCCCAGTACCTAAAAGCAGTCAGGGTATTATTGGTTAGCGTGTGGATGTCTGTGCGACCCTCCAAGGACATGCCTCCATACACCATCCCTGACCCACCCCCAAATCATTGTGGATGATGTTGCAGGCAGCATAATGTCCACCAGTGCATCTTCAGACTCTTTCATGTCTGTCACATATGCTCAGTGTGAGCCTGCTCTCATCTGTAATGCTCTGGCAAATGAACGGTGTTGGGTTGTGAACACAGGTCCCGTTAGAGGATGTTGGGTCCTCGTGCCACCTTCATGGAGTCTGTTTCTGACAGTTTGGTCACAAGTAACCCGCTGGAGGTCATTTTGCAGGGCTATGGCAGTGCTCCTACAGTTCCTCCCCCCACAAAGGAGCAGATACCAGCCCTGCTGCAGGATTGATGCCCTTATATGGCCAAGTCCAGCACTCCTCATGTAACGGCCTGTCTCCGGTTATCTTCTCCGTGCTCTTGAGACTTTACTGGGATACTCAAAAAACCTTCTTGTGAAGGCACATATGGATAGGCCACCCTGGAGGAGCTGGACTACCTCTGCAACCTGAATGGCCTGCCGGAACCGCCTCATACTACCAGTAGTCACAAGGACACTAGCATAACCCACAACTAGTGAAGAATCAACCAGGAAGGATAAGGAGAGAGCACTAAAGGGTTATCATTATATAATTTTCTAGACTGTTGGAAAAGCATTTCAGAATCCAACATGAAGCTGGTTGAGAGTCTTTTGACCGATGCTCGAAAAGTTAATACAAATTGTAATGCATTTAAATACCTCAATGTTTCTACTGTGAAGAAATAAAGAACTCACAAAGCATGACACTAATGGGTTAATTAATCAGTACCGTCTGGAATGCTTAGCTAGCCGGACTGCTCAATTATTCATAGTTTTTAGTCACATGATTGCTCTTACAGCATGGCAGACAACATATTATTGAAACATGGCAGCTAACACTGGGAATTCTATGGAGCTACTGCACATCTACTATTACAGCCCATGAGTGTTTAGATCACCTCACAGAACATGAAAAACAATGGTATGCAAACACAATGCACGTCTTAGGCACGTGTGACTAGGGATGCACCCATAACCTTTTTTACAGACCGAGTACAAGAACTTAAATTTGAGTACTTGCTGACACCGAGTACCGATACCAAGTACCCAAATCTGCACTAGGTAGATTGTTTTGAGTAAAAAAAATAGATTCTCTAAGTTTTGGTTGTCAAAGTTAACATAATTAAGCTCTAAACATATTCTCAATGTGCTCCACCTTATAATATTATTTACCTTATATAATGTATTATTTAAATTGTAATTTGTTTAATTTATATTTCACTCAAAAAAATATATTTTAAATATAAAATATACAGACAACCCATCACAGGGTTTTATGTTGAAGGAAAAGTATGAAACATTATTGTTGCTGCTGATTATAGTAAACAATCAACAACATTGCTCCCATTTTTTCTTTGTCATTTACAGTATTTATTTGCAGAAAATAACAACTAGTCAAAATAACCAAAAAGATGCATTGTTTTCAGACCTCAAATAATGCAAAGAAAACAAATTCATATTCATTTTTCAACAACAAAATACTAATATTTTAACTTAGGAAGAGTTCAGAACTCAATATGTGGTGGGTGGAATAACCCAGATTTTTTATCACAGCTTTTATGCGTCTTGGCATGCCCTCTACCAGTCTGTCACATTGTTGTTGGATAACTGTTCTTTAAGAATTATGCCACTCCTGGCACAAAAATTAATGTTGCTCGGCATTGTTTGATGGCTTATGACCATCCATCTTCCTCTTGATCAAATTCCAGAGGTTTTCAATGGGATTCAGGTCTAGAGATTGGGCTGGCCATGGACAGGGTCTTGATCTGGTGATCCTCCATCCACACCTTGATTGACCTGGGTGTGTGGCATAGAGCATTGTCCTGCTGGAAAAACTAATTCGCAGAGTTGGGGAACATTGTCAGAGCAGAAGGAAGCAGGTGTTCTTCCAGGATAACATTGATTAATGCATCCTTCACAAAGTCATATCTGCCCGATTCCAGCCTTGCTGAAGCATCCCCGGGTCATCACCGATCTTCCACCGAATTTCACAGTCGGTGTGAGACACTGGCTTGTAGGCCTCTCCAGGTCTTTGTTAAACCATTAGAAGACCAGGTGTTAGGCAAAACTGAAAACTTTACTCTTCAGAGATGACCTTACTCCGTTCCTCTACAGTGCAATCCTTAAGGTGTTTGGCAAACTTCAGCCTGGCTCTTTGCTTCTCAATGATGAAGGATTTTGCACCACTTTTGCACCAAGAAGCTTTGCACCACTTCAGTCCTGCCCCTAAGAACCTGTTTCGAACCGTCATCAACATGCACTTCACCCCAGCAGCTGTTTGCCATTCTTTATTTTTCACTTGATGTCATCCACCTGTTGTTGAGTGACATCCGAATGAGTTGACAGTCATCTCGGTCAGTGGACAGTAGTTTTTGCTCTCTGCTAGTCAGTAGCTTTGTGGTCCCCGATGTCTGTTGCTTGACCTTGTTATGAACCACTCTCTTTGACATTTTCAGGATGGAAGCAATCTGACCCTCTGCGAGTAAAGCCAGAATTTAACCCTTCTTTTCCTCACTCAAAGCTTTTCTTTTCAGCCCTATTGTCATGCTGAATAGACATTTTTCAAATTACCTGCGAAGTACTACTTTGGCCATCCAGGCACTGTTTTGCCCATCCAACTAGTCCTATGGAAAGACGATTGTGATGAACACAGTAGTGGTTTTTAGACTTTTCCATTGAATTCGATGTTGTTCAGGTTTTCACTGAATCAGTATTGAAGTAAAATGAGGTGTGCCTGTGCTGGAATGGTTGCCGTGCATGTAGAAATGCTGATTTATTAAGAAAATGTTGGAGTAGTCTCTTAATTTTTCCATAGCTGTATACAGTGGGGAGAACAAGTATTTGATACACTGCTGATTTTGCAAGTTTTCCTACTTACAAAGCATGTAGAGGTCTGTCATTTTTATGTACACTTCAACTGTGAGAGACGAAATCTAAAACAAAAATCCATAAAATCACATTGTATGATTGTTAAATACTTAATTAGCATTTTATTGCATGACATAAGTATTTGATACATCAGAAAAGCAGAACTTAATATTTGGTACAGAAACCTTTGTTTGCAATTACAGATATCATGTTTCCAGGTTTGCACACACTGCAGCAGGGATTTTGGCCAAACTCCTCCATACAGACCTTCTCCAGATCCTTCAGGTTTCGGGGCTGTTGCTGAGCAATATGGACTTTCAGCTCCCTCCAAAGATTTTCTATAGGGTTCAGGTCTGGAAACTGGCTATGCCACTCCAGGACCTTGAGATGCTTCTTACAGAGCCACTCCTTAGTTGCCCTGGCTGTGTGTTTCGGGTCGTTGTCATGCCGGAAGACCCAGCCACGACCCATCTTCAATGCTCTTACTGAGGGAAGGAGGTTGTTGGCCAAGATCTCGCGATACATGGCCCCATCCATCCTCTCCTCAATACGGTGCCGTCATCCTGTCCCCTTTGCAGAAAAGCATCCCCAAAAAATGATGTTTCCACCTCCATGCTTCACGGTTGGGATGGTGTTCTTGGGGTTGTACTCATCCTTCTTCCTCCAAACACAGCGAGTGGAGTTTAGAGCAAAAACCTCTATTTCTGTCTCATCAGACCACATGACCTCCCATTCCTCCACTGGATCATCTAGATGGTCATTGACCTACTTCAGAAGGGCCTGGATATGTGCTGGCTTGAGAAGGGGGAACTTGCGTGTGCTGCAGGATTTTAATCCATGATGGCGTAGTGTGTTACTAATGGTTCTTTGAGACTGTGGTCCCAGCTCTCTTCAGGTCATTGACCAGGTCCTGCCATGTAGTTCTGGGCTGATCCCTCACCTTCCTCATGATCATTGATGCCCCACGAGGTGAGATCTTCCATGGAGCCCCAGACTGAAGTAGATTGACCGTCATTTTGAACCTCTTCTATTTTCTAATAATTCCATCAACAGTTGTTGCCTTCTCACCAAGCTGCTTGCCTGTTGTCCTGTAGCCCATCCCAGCCTTGTGCAGGTCTACAATGTTATCCCTGATGTCCTTACACAGCTCTCTTGTCTTGGCCATTGTGGAGAGGTTGGAGTCTGTTTGATTGAGTGTGTGGACAGGTGTCTTTTATACAGGTAACGAGTTCAAACAGTTGCAGTTAATACAGGTAATGAGTGGAGAACAGGAGGGCATCTTAAAGAAAAACTAACAGGTCTGTGAGAGCCAGAATTCTTACTGGTTGGTAGGTGATCAAATACTTATGTCATGCAATGAAATGTTTTACCGCAAACATTTATTTTGAAGGCAAAATACGAAAACCGGAGGTCTTATTGCTGCTGCTGAATCTCTCTTGTGGCCTGCATGACGCTAATCCATTGTAGCTGTCGAGTTGTCACAGTCAGTTTCTTAATTTACGCGCACACAGTCCACCCCCTTACTCATCGCTCAATTCGCTCAATCTCTGAGAGTGGTCCCTGAGCCAAAACGACCGTGCACACTGCCTGTATTTTCCTAATTTATGCCAGCAACAACCAGTCAACCAGTATAAGGGAAACATCCGTCTCTACAAAAATGTATATGTATTTTGTATTTGTGTAACTCTACTACTAAGCATGTATTACGACAATTCAAAGCAAATTACTTTGTTTTTTTACTTTTGAAGTGTATCACACGTGATCCCATCCGAAAACTTCCATGCATCATTTTTTTATTATATCTCTGCATGAAGCCAGAGAATCATGATAAATAATGCGGGAACCGGCTACCGCAATTATAAGTTTCATCAAATTATTTTAGCTAGCGAGTTTTTAGTTAGCGAGTAGAAAAGAGAACGGGCTTCAAGATGCAGAGAACATCTGCCCTGCCATTGGTAGTCGCTGAACTCCGTAACTGCCCATTAGCTGGAAATTGGCATATAGTTTTTTTAACTCGCAACTGTCGCTGGGAGATTTTATTTCCGAGAGTAGCTTCGCCCACTGTTCGTTTTAGGAAGTGAATGAGAAAGTACCTCTTTGTAGCTCTAGGGAGCGGACAGTGGGCACTCACCTATACCTTGGGTTGTCGCTCAGACGATGTCTAACTTTATATCAATGTGAGAACCACTTACAGGCTGTTCAAAACAAACGTATGCATGCAGACACATCCAGTTACTTTTCTCTGACCTCACTAGTTAGATTGACACTGAACGTGCAGGATTACACATTGTTGCTCTGCTCTTACGCTTGTGCGATAGTAAACTCTGATTCATTGAATCTTTTCATGCCCTGTGTTTCATTTTTTTCTGCCTGGGGGTTGTCTCTGGACTTTTTATTTAGCTTCTCCAGTTTTGGAGTAAGTTGTTGTTGTACACTGCTAGCATTAGCATACTCTTTGAATTCTGCGCTGTGTTGTGTCTAACAGTATTTTATCAAATTGCTTGTGTTAAATTCGGATTTTTCCTTTCCTCCTCGACAATTTAGCAGAGCAGAGCTTGCACTCTACTTGTCATTGCTGACATCTCCGTCTTCCAGCTCTACCAATCTGAGTTCTTTATTCTATACTTATATGGCCAGAGGCAACACAATGCATTTCACTTAATGTTCCCATTATGTGTTATCGGTGCAAGGCATATTTCAGACTACAAGTACATGAATTGCCCAGCTAACAATTTTCCGTTGTCACAATGTCGTTATGACGTTACCAGGCGACCAAAATTAGGTAACAGCATCGTTGTCACAACCAGAAAAGTGAATGTTCCTTGGTGTCGTTACAACGTAACTAACTGACGTTGTCATTTGGTCACTAGCATGTCGTGGCAACGTGGTATTTCTAAGGTTGTCGGTTGTTAATCGTGAATCCCAGGCGTCCTATCCAGTTGACCATTCATTGCCCTTTTCCTCTTAAATGTTTTAGATATATACGTACAGCTAGAATATGTACGGCTAAGTTCATTTCTGTCCAGTCAACATCTTGAAAGTTTTCTCCAACCCTTACTTGCTCCAAATGTTCCATGAAATCTCAGATATATTAATGGCAATGCTGTTAGAGCATCAGTCCATACATTTTCTCCTAGAAAATTACATGAAAAATACATGCATTTACAAACACACCAGAACATTTATGTAATTAATTTTTTTAAATGTTATTTATCACCCACCTCACACTCCCAAGTTGGTCAACATCACAGTAATAAAAATCAGAACTGTGTGTGACTTCATAACCATCAAGAAGTATAAAGTAGCAAATCTCATCTATTAACTCCAATGAAACTGTATTTTGTTATTAAATGTATATCTTGCTATCTTTTACCAATTGTAATGCAAGTTCTGGTGCTATCAGAGGAATAACCTCTGTGTAAATGTAACAATCTGCTGATGATGGATCTGACTGTTTTGATTCTATTGCATTATTTCCATTTTCACTATAAAGCACATTGAATTGCTTCTATGTATGAATTGTGCTATATAAATAAACGTACTTGCTTGCTACTGCAGTAATTGCAAGCTAGTAATACCAGTCTTTTGCTTCACCCGTTATAACAACTGCTAAACTGTGTACGCAACCAAAAACATTGATTTGATTTCCCCTGCAATGCTGCAAAGTCATAAAACACCCCACGACACACAAAGAAAAGAAAGGAAGGATGAAGAAAGATGAGAGGAAGGAATTTATTAGGAAAAGAGAGAAGGGAGAGTTCAAATATAGTACTGAGTGAGGACATGAATGGATGGATGGAGGCTGACGTCAGCCATGATTGGTGAGTGGTAACTTAAGACAAGTGGCTTGGCAAGTCAGGTTGTTCTGACACACTCACTGGTCCTCCTGAAATGGGTGAGGGACGGGTGAACAGGAAAGGTGCTGAGCATTACACATTGGCTGCTGCCGTTCATTATAAGAATGCCAACAGACTGAGCATGTGCAGATACCAACCTTATAGCTCTTTGGTGTCTGACAGAGAAAGAGGAATGGGTGGGGGGTGTAGAGAGAAGGGGATGAGGACAAGAGAGTGTGTGGGTTTGCTTTGTGTGTTTGTGTAATGGACTATAAAATACAGTAGAAATTTAAAGAGAGAAAGGAAAGAAGAGTAGTGTTTCTGTAATGTTTATGCTTTCCAGCTAGTGAAAACTTAAGGCCACTGAGGGTTGTCTAACGGGTTCAGTATTCTGATGTATGCTTCAATTATCAGATGTCCAAGCACTGAATTTCTTTGTTTGCTGTGTCCATTTATTCACAGAATTGTTTGTCCGTTACATCCAGGTGATATAATAATATATTTTCTCCTAACAAACATTATCCTAATTGCGTTCTTTCTGGCAGCCTCACCACACACACTCATCAGACACGAACACGGTCAAAACTGTTTTGCTTCCGCCATTGAGACAAAAGCCA
The DNA here is from genome assembly GCA_016801105.1 of Esox niger. Lineage (NCBI taxonomy): Eukaryota > Metazoa > Chordata > Actinopteri > Esociformes > Esocidae > Esox > Esox niger. Next base: position 11,986 of record JACXGJ010004156.1, on the reverse strand, counting down.
ACTTTCCTGTTCCAGTGAGCTCACCTACATACAAATGTCACCTTGCTCACTACATCACCAGGTGTTCAAATGCACACACAAACAACAAATATACAATAATACATAAAATCGCTCCAACAATGGTGTATGAAAAAAATCATAATTCACCCCTTCTTCTTTGTCCCAGGACTGAAAGCATTGGACTCCCTTCTTATTGGTGCATACTGTGAAGATCACATTGTTGATGCTAATATGCGAGTCATATCACTCATTTTAATGTTGTTTTTAAATACTATATATAATTATTGTAAAGAGAGTAAAATTTAAGGAATGGACGCACCACATCTGATTGTCCCTAAAACACACCACACCGTACAAAAGACAAACAGCAGATAAACAGCTGATCAACATTAAGTGCGGTGAGCGATCCTTAGCATACCTGCTTTCCAATAGTATTCTACAATTTCAGATCCAAGCTATGCTTGAATGAGCTTGCACTTTGTAAAAATATACCTAAAAGATTTGTAATTCGATCTAATGCCCTAAACCTTGGCCTAATGAAATGTAAAGTGGCTCCCTGAAGGAAGCGTAGTAGTGGTGTTGAAAATAAACAATAGCATGAGTCTTCATGAATCAGCAGAACATCTTTGACAGAGCAACAACACTTTGGGGACCTGTAGTTCCACCTTTGGCAGTCACTGTTGTTTGGGTTCTTTCTTTACTACATCTGGGCAACATAACAGCCAAGCATTGATTGTGTAACCATGCACCTTTTTTCCATTTGTCTATGTCTTCTGGTCTCCTTTAGCTAGCTATTGTGTGTGTATGTGTGAAAGAAAAGAATAATTTGGGCCACCAGCAGGGCCTCGGGTTATACTCCCACCAGCAGAGATGAATCAAAATACTCTCTCACATACAGGGGTTGTCCCTGTTTAAAACACTAGTAGATTTGTGTGGTGGGTAGTTAATGTGACAACATTAACTATCTCTGTTCTCTCTGTATAATGGATCACTAAAGACAGACTGTTATTTTTGGAACTGCAATTGATTTTGACAATCAATAGAATACAAATTTTCTCTGTAATGGTTCCACAATAATATAAGAATACTGTATTTGTATGACTTTTTTGTATCAGGGTCGCTATAATATTTTTTTACATGTCTGGAATTTGTTTGAATCTCATGAAACACTTAGGATGTTGACTTGAACTAAGGTATCAATGTGAGTTTCTCAGACACATTAATCCAATTATTTGACTTTCAATAGAGATTTTCTACAAAACCACCTCTAACGTTTATTGCACATAAAAAATTCAGCTCCAGCTAAATTCCGTAACACCTAGGAACTGACTACAGTGATAAAAACAGAGTGATTTAAAAAACCAAAGTGTGACAGCTGTGCTGCCATCTATTTGAAGGAGACAAAATCTTAAACTTGCCTGGAGTATTAAAACGTATCATCCATAGGATTTTGAGGAATGGTGTGTTGCAACACCTCATAATAAAATGCTATCAAACATTGTGCTAGCAATGGAAGAACTTTCAGAAAAGACTGAAAACTGTTTTGTATGATAATACAACCCAGAGACAGGAGGTTGGTCCCAAATGCAGTGCTTGCAAAAGTATGTTAAATAGAAGTCCATTCCAAAAGACTACACACAGAGAAGTCAGACAGACAGGCATGGTTTGGTAATCAGGCAATCCCAAGGCAAAATCTAGGCGAAGGCACAGAGGGAACGAGCAGGCTGCAGAAAGGGCGAAATCCAGACAAGAGACAGTGCACAGGGAGACTCAGGCGATGGTACCAAATGGCTAGGCTTAACTCTATTGGACAGAAGGCCGATACATAGCTATTTGAATTGGTCTGAATTGCAGTGATTGGGGAATTTTTGTGAATCTAAAGATCTTCAGGTGAACATTGAAATATCAGGAATACGTGGTTTCCAATGTAGTGGCAGTAATAGCATTGCAACGAAAATAGGAGTTAATATTTCCTGGTTGTCCTTACGTAAGATCGTTACCAAATTGGTATGAAAGTAGTTTCATTGTCAGTACATCCTGTAATTACATTACTGCTACATCCAGAGCAGGTAAGGAAGATTACCAATTATGTGGTCGTTAATTTCCTTCAGATAAAATTGGAGTTATGTAGGATTGTTACCAAACTGGTACGCAAGTATTTACCGTGCGTAAAGTAATGCTAATGATTTTTTTATAAGATTAGATTCAACTTGATTGAAAATGCAGTTTGCATCTAAGTAGAAGTGCAAATAGATTGCAGAAGAATGTACAAGTATACAGTAAGTATATGTACACTCACCAAAAGGATTATTAGGAACACTTGTTCAATTTCTCATGAATGCAATTATCTAATCAACCAATCACATGGCAGTTGCTTCAATGCATTTAGGGGTGTGGTCCTGGTCAAGACAATCTCCTGAACTCCAAACTGAATGTCATAATGGGAAAGAAAGGTGATTTAAGCAATTTTGAGCATGGCATGGTTGTTGGTGCCAGACGGGCCGGTCTGAGTGTTTCACAATCTGACCAGTTACTGGAAATTTCACGCACAAAGAGTTTACAAAGAATGGTGTGAAAATGGAAAAACATCCAGTATGCTGCAGTCCTGTGGGCGAAAATGCCTTGTCGATGCTAGAGGTCAGAGGAGAATGGGCCGACTGATTCAAGCTGATAGAAGAGCAACTTTGACTGAAATAAGCGTTACAACCGAGGTATGCAGCAAAGCATTTGTGAAGCCACAACACGCACAACCTTGAGGCGGATGGGCTACAACAGCAGAAGACCCCACCGGGTACCACTCATCTCCACTACAAATAGGAAAAAGAGGCTGCAATTTGCAAGAGCTCACCAAAATTGGACCGTTGAACACTGGAAAAACTTTGCCTGATCTGATGAGTCTCGATTTCTGTTGAGACATTCAGATGGTACAGTCAGAATTTGGCGTAAAAATAATGAGAACATGGATCCATCATGCCTTGTTACCACTGCGCAGGCTGGTGGTGGTGGTGTAATGGTGTGGGGGATGTGTTCTTGGCACACTTTAGGCCCCTTAGTGCCAACTGGGCATCGTTTAAATGCCACGGCCTACCTGAGCATTGTTTCTGACCATGTCCATCCCTTTATGGCCACCATGTACCCATCCTCTGATGGCTACTTCCAGCAGGATAATGCACCATGTCACAAAGCTCAAATCATTTCAGATTGGTTTCTTGAACATGACAATGAGTTCACTGTCTTAAATGGCCCCCACAGTCACCAGATCTCAACCCAATAGAGCATCTTTGGGATGTGGTGGAAAGGGAGCTTCGTGTACTGGATGTGCATCCCACAAATCTCCATCAACTGCAAGATGCTATCCTATCAATATGGGCCAACATTTCTAAAGAATGCTTTTCAGCACCTTGTTGAATCAATGCCACGTAGAATTAAGGCAGTTCTGAAGGCGAAAGGGGGTCAAACACAGTATTAGTATGGTGTTCCTAATAATCCTTAGGTGAGTGTATATACTTATACTTAGTGGAATGAATAGGTGTGCAATAAATGCAAATGCATTATATTTCGCAATTCTAATTGTGCAGTGGAACATCAACAAATTTACAGAAAATGTATAGGTACAACAAATTTGAAAAGGAAGGTTTTGAGTGGGGACCAGAAGCATTCAATTTGCAATTATCTCTTAATTTTAACCCTTCTGTTCCTCACTCAAAACCTTATTTTCTCAACAGTTTGGTGATGTCAATGGGTCGCAGGCTTGAGGTAGTTATTGCAAGCAAGGGTTAAGCCACCAAATATTAAATGTTGTTTACTTTATTATTATTTGTTTCTTAACTTTTGCTCACCTAAAAATACTGTGGTCTAACACAAACGGTGATATGTCCTAAGTTGTTTAACACATCTAGATGTGAATACCAGGAAATTAAAGCTGAAATTCTGAACTCTTGTCTCATACTAATCTTTTGATCTTGAACCCAAATGTTTTCAGTGAACAACAAAAACAAAGGAATTTGTCTTACCGTTCCAATACATTTGGAGGGGACTGTAGTTGTGCCAATTTTCAATGCCATTTTGAATTTGCAATCAAGGCAAATTGAAGGAGTTAGGGTAGCATGTGCAACCGAAATGCAGGGATAGCTGCAATGAGGTTTCCAAGATAGACATTTATATAACAATTGAAAAAGGAAAGTACTGTGACAGTTGTAAATGTGCAATCGGAGCAATGTTAAGGTGCAAAGGCAGAGTGTTTTAGATATCTGCTCTTAGTAATAAATAGGCATGTCTCAAACAGTGATATGAGTTTGTTCTTGTAAAGAGACCTCCAAACACGTGTAATTTAATGAGTTAGGAGTCTATGATTAACGAACAATTTCATGCTATAGAGACACATTTTTAGACACATATGGTTTAACTAGGGGTTTTGGATACAATTTGTGAGGAAGTTGCATATTTCTGAAATGTAGTAATCTTTGGAATGTAACTTTATTACTTGTACAGTCAATTGCTTTAAAATACAGATTACAATGGCATTCCTCGTTCTGTCTGGTTTGGCCCAGGAACACATGACATTGACTTGTCATCCCTGAGTCCTGGGATTTTTTACATTATGTGTACACCCAGGAACACATACCATTTTAATGATAGCTATTCATCACAAGCCTATCTTGACTAAGGACAACCTACACATTGTTCACTTAAGATCACGAGACAGATAATGTATATTTATTGATCATGAAGGTTGTATTCCCTTGCACTCATTCCTAGCTGTCCCGAGGACCAAATAAATGAATAAATATATAAATATATTCATACATATAAATATTATAATAAATGTATTAATCAATGATAGTTCCCTATTCATTTCCATAATCTTATATTTCTTTATTCATTCCTGTATTCATTTCCGTATTCTTATTTCTGTATTTATCTCCATATTATTTTTGTATTTATTTACCTTTTCCTTGTCCTTAGTCTCGGCCCCTCATTAGATTAACAGTCAGATGTTGCAATCAAACCCAGAGCATCAGGCAGAATCATCGATCCTTGGTGCATCCACATGTTGCCAATCACTATTCCTTGCACATGCATCGTTTAAACATAGGTGATGTGATCAAAGTATCGAAAAACCGAGAGTAGTTTTGGGAAAAACACAATGTCATTTTCACAAAGTGATTAAGCTACGAGAATGGCAAGTCTTTTTGGATTTTTCCCAGGCGTCCTTGCATTGAAATTGGTTCATTTCAGTGCCAATGTATAGGACCAGACCTGTAATTTCAGCAATCGTATTTTCCCAAACTCCTTCCGGTGTGGACTTATACACTGGTGTTGAAATCAAGATGTTATCCCCATCAGATCCCGGGCAATGATCTGCAATGTAAGACAAAAGTAAGCTACTGCTCACGTGTGCGTCCTCGCTACTACGGGTAAACGCTGCCTTGTGTACAGAATGCTAGTCTTGAGTCAGTCCACGTGGTATTATAGCCAGCAAGTTAATAATGCAATCATTTATACCTTTTTATAGGTATGGAGGGCTTATGTAGATTGTGTATACACTTAAATCTAACATAACATTGCACAGTTATGTCATCTTTCATACTGCAGGGGTATAAAATCTATTCTTACACCGTTTCAATATTTTTCAAACAGACCATGTTATCCAGATTTTTGTTTACTTTAGATTTTCCACTTTACATTCAAAGCTTGTCAATTTAAAATAATATTTGATTTCCTTTAAAATATCTTTCTGTTCACTACAAGGTATGTCAGTAGGCAAATTCTGGCTTTCAGCCAGTATCAGGTGTAGGCGTCCACTGGGAAATATGCCAAATTAATAAATAAACAGATGAATAGCATTAAATAGCCTAATATTGTGTGACCTATATGATCTTGTAGCTCTTTAACTACAGTAAGCTATAGGCTAGTGAGTGTCTGGGACTATGCTTGGCGCCAGATTCAAAAGCCACACACACACTCCTGCAGCAGCACTCGCATACCACGCTGAAATATTGATGGCAAAACAGACATCCCCCGGGCCGATTTGAAAAAAACAAACAAGCAATGGGTGCCACCGAGGGCGAGGCAGCTACATCCCTCAGAGCAACGTGGACGTCAAGCACAGTCACATGGACATCCTCGCTAGGGGGAGCCCTCGTTTGAATGTTTAGCAGGACGGATGGACGATGAGTGACGTTGAGCAAGACCAACGGTGATGAGTGTGATGTTGAAGTGGAATTGGAAGGATTCCCGGCAATCTGTTGGCTTACTCAAGAAGTCAGCATTTCATATTCTTAAAAGTCATAAGATTTCACATTCTGTACAGTTAATATAGGCTTTTGGAAAAACGGAGTGCCTTATCAATTGATAATAAATACTTGTGAAAAGATAATAAGCATTCTGTTATAACACCTTTGATTACTATTCAGTTTTCTGCTTCCGTCTTTAAATGCTTTAAGTTAATCAATAAGTGGTTAATGTGGGGGGATTGGAGCCACAAAGCACACTATCACCATGACAGTTTCAGGGCCGCATTTGCAATAATTGACATCTGCGATTCGCTGTTCAATTCATAGACAGTGGTATTGGTACATTTGCTTTTGGCCAATGTAGTAAACATTTGACATTTTAGGTATTAGGCCAAGGCCAAGCACACATACAGGATTTGTTAACTGAGATTAGTAGCCCCCATTTTATACAAGATCTAGTTGACTCTCCTCCAAACTCTATGACACAAACACATTGCAATAATGGCGATGTTAGAGTTACACAACATAATGCGTTTGACAATGTTGAATTACAACAGTTGATACAGTTCCAAAATACTGATGAAGTTGGTGATTTTGGCACATTCTATACACTCATTATGGAAGTCTTGGATACTTTGTTAGAGCTTCAGACTTTGTACATGGGTCTGGTGATCGCCTGCAGAGTGAGTTGACTTGTGACCATGAGAGCAGATTAATATAATGTTTGGTTATTTATTTGAAAGTGTTATGCCAAGATTTATATTGATGAATCAAGTTGGTGGTACAAATTGTCAACAATGTCAAACATTATTGATAGATGAGACTATCAATAAAAAAAGAAAACATTTATATGTGGTTGTGAATGGTAATTCTACAGGTTATTCCGTTTGTTTGATGGGTCTGTTGAACCAATGGTACACATATGCTGAGGCGCTGGTTAGTTGTCGCGAGCTATATGCAGAAGCTGGTTTAGCGTTAGATGATTGTGTGGCATTCACAGATATTGTTCAGTTTGAAGAAATTACAGGGTCTAAAATTGTTGTCATCCATCGAGCACGGGATGGTCACTTTACCAAGTTTGAAAACCACAAGGACTCCCACCCTAGAACGGTCTTTATGTAATTACACAATAACCATTTCTATAGTATCATGAATCTGAAGGGTTTTCTGGGGGTGTCACATGTCTGTGAGTGGTGTTATACACACGCGGTGATCATGGCTGTAATCATAGCTGTAGTGTTTGCTTTCATACAGACTGTCATACCCAACCTCGTTACACGAAGCAGTGCCCAGACTAAACAGATATGTTATTCTGACTTTTGTTACCGCCAACATGAAGGCATGAAGTTCCACAAAGCTGTGGGTCATTGGGTTAACAGGTTTGACTATGAGAAATACTGTGACAATTGTGGATATCAATAAACCAGAGAATCCCCAGTGAACACTACATATTTTATGTTTTTGTTGACTGTTGTTAGGAAGCTTGACACAAATACACTGACTTTAAGTCTACCCGGTCTGAGACTGGGGCAGATGTATTGAACATGACTGCATTTAAACAAACTGTCGATCGAAAGGTAAACTTTTTCGATACAATTTTGGATAATGTTAAATATATTATTAATAGAATGCACAGGTCTAAAGATTTGACTTCATGGACTTCAAATGGTGAATTCATTTTCACAGGAGAGATAATCAAGGGGTTCGCAAAAGTTGGATCTAGTTAAGTGTGACAGCAACCACTAAAATTGCTGATGATAGATGGCCTTTGGGGTGGCAGGAGTTTTTAGAGGCCATGGCATGTCTCAACATGCCCTTTATAGCTATTCCAAATGAGCTTGTATGATGTAAAATCCATTTGTATAAACAAACCTCTGGCGACACAATGTATCATTTAGCCACACCCCCAAAACCTACTTCCAGTGCCACTCCCCCCACAACTGGTTATCAACCAACCAAAGCTTTCTTTGTATCTATCCCCTACCACAGACTCCACAAAATGGCATCCTTTGTAATTTTATTAGTTTTTTATCATTTGTGATTCTTGGTCAGATTGTCTGTTTTGCCTTGAATAATTGTAAAACTTGATGGGGTTTAACAAATGGTTTTATTTTTGAATAATGAAGCAGACATGATTTACTTTTATACATCTATTTCTTCAACAACCATGACACAAATTAAACGATTCACAAGATTGAGAATGTTGTATTCAATTAAACATTTTCTTATCAAGCTTTCTCTGGTACATCTTAGATACAAATATTTTTTTCGTAAATCATCAATATTAAAAGACCAAGCATCTATATAATTCAGACCTCTTGTCATTAGATAGAGAAAGTACACACAATGTTGTCCAAACGCGGTTGAAATCATGTTTTGAACTGTATTCCACATTCTCACAGGTTTGCAGAAATGCACTTGATTGACTTGAGAAAATACGCATTTTCATTTTTTCTAAAACTGTCTTAAAACCTTCCAACACCATCATCTGTGATGTAAATAGCCAGCACTCCCTTTGGTGATTGCTCAGGTGTGTATTAAAAATCATAATTGGTGCAACATCTCGGACTGGTAAACTAGGTAGTTGGTCGCAAGCCAGCACACCATAGCAATGAGTCCTAGATGAAAATCGGTTCACCACACCGGTTTACTTTGCGGTATTCATTTCCATACCATTTTCCTAATAGTAGTCAACCATGATTTATCTCTGGTTTGACACTTCGATAATGGTGTCAAAAATGTAATAAACAACTGAGAGGAAGTAAGCTTGAGAAACTTAACACAACACAGATGTACTAACTAACTCTGAGCAGAGGTGTATAGATAGGACGTGTTGCCTGATACTGATAGGCCCCACACATCCTGTCCATGCCTCCTGCTAGGAGTTGCCCATGTGACTGTCACAGGCTTGAGGGATAGGACCATTGACCATATGCTGGAACATCCCATACAAGGGTCATTTAGGCCTTTCTTATTGGAGGGTATTTGGCTGGGTTTGACCCTTGGCTGCCTCCCTTGTATTCGGTATGTACTGTTGAACTTCCTGTATTCTTTGGAGAGAGAGTGGGAACTATGAACTGTTAACATCAGAAGTCTCACGCTGAATAAAGATGGCTCTCCCCTGACTTTCTGGTTGCATAACTTTTGTTCTTGGACATCACCGGAAGAGGAAGCTGACAAGGTATTGGAATTCTATCAAAGACACTCCCCAATCACCTTCTGAATCTACACCTTTGATTCATTTTGTGGTATTGCTCAAACACAAATTGTTTGGATAGACATTTACTCTCGACCAGTTACTGGGCAGTATTATGTAGAAACCACCATCACCCATGGAAATGACGTGAATGATGTGGTTCTGCGAATCCTAGTGTTTTATCCATTCTGTAGGTCAAGGGCTTGTTCCAATGCTATCCAACTGTTACATTTCTCAGGCTAACCAAGCCATTTCACAAGACCCATTTTCTTCCCTTTCTGTACTTTCTAATCCAGAACTGCTTCCACTTTAAAAGTTTTATCCTTAGCCATGATTATTTTCAGTAGTTCCTGTTCATAAATGTTCCCAACTATCACATCACCATTGTAATCTTTTATTCTAATATTGTGCAAAAAGATTGTTGTCTATAAAAATAATTGCAATCAGGTACTCATGTAATAATTGCAACAGCCCTGGTGTAGCCAATATACAGTGGGGCAAAAAATTATTTAGTCAGCCACCACTGGTGCAAGTTCTCCCACTTAAAAAGATGAGAGAGGCCTGTAATTTTCATCATAGGCACACTTCAAATATGAGAGACAAAATGAGGAAAAGAAATCCAGAGAATCAGGATTTTTAATTAATTTATTGGTATATTCCTCTGTAAAATAAGTATTTGGTCACCTACAAACAAGCAAGATTTCTGGCTCTCACAGACCTGTAACTTCTTCGTTAAGAGGCTCCTCTGTCCTCTACTCGTTACCTGTATTAATGGCACCTGTTTGAACTTGTTGTCAGTATAAAAGACACCTGTCCACAACCTGAGTCACACTCCAAACTCCACTATTACCAAGACCAAAGAGCTGTCAAAGGACACCAGAAACAAAATTGTAGACCTGCACCAGACTGGGAAGACTGAATCTGCAATAGGTAAGCAGCTTGGTGTGAAGAAATAAACTGTGGGAGCAATTATAAGAAAATGGAAGACATACAAGACCACTGATAATCTCCTTCGATCCGGGGCTCCACGCAAGATCTCATCCCGTGGGGTCAAAATGATCACAAGAATGGTGAGCAAAAATCCCAGAACCCCACGGGGGGACATAGTGAATGACCTGCAGAGAGCTGGGACCAAAGTAACAAAGGCTACCATCAGTAACACACTGCGCTGCCCAGGGACTCAAATCCTGCAGTGCCAGACGTGTCCCCCTGCTAGAGAGCATTTGGATGATCCAGAAGAGGATTGGGAGAATGTCATATGGTCAGATGAAACCAAAATAGAACTTTTTGGTAAAAACTGAACTTGTCATGTTTGGAGGAGACAAAATGCTGAGTTGCATCCAAAGAACACCATACCTACTGTGAAGCATGGGGCTGGAAACATCATGCTTTGTTTCTCTGCAAAGGGACCAGGACGACTGATCCGTGTCAAGGAAAGAATTAATGGGGCCATGTATCGTGCGATTTTGAGTGAAAACCTTCCATCAGCAAGAGCATTGAAGATGAAATATGGCTGGGTCTTTCAGCATGAAAATGATCCCAAACACACTGCCCGGGCAATGAAGGAGTGGCTTCGTAAGAAGCATTTCAACATCCTGTAGTGGCCTAGCCAGTCACCAGATCTCAACCCCATAGAAAATCTTTGGAGGGAGTTGAAAGTCTGTGTTGCCGAGCGACAGCCCCAAAACATCACTGCTCTAGAGGAGATCTGCATGGAGGAATGGGCCAAAATACCAGCAACAGTGTGTGGAAACCTTGTGAAGACTTACAGAAAACGTTTGACCTCATTGCCAACAAAGGGTATATAACAAAGTATTGAGATGAACTTTTGTTATTGACCAAATACTTATTTTCCACCATAATTTACCAATACATTCATAAAAAATCCTACAATGTGATTTTGTGGATTTTTTTTCTCATTTTGTCTCTCATAGTTGAAGTCTGCCTATGATGAAAATTACAGGCCTCGCGCATCTTTTTATGTGGGAGAACTTGCACAATTGGTGGCTGACTAAATACTTTTTTGCCCTACTGTATATATACATACTCAGTTCGCAGAGATTGTAAAGGGTTCATTCTGCTGACTAAATAAAAAACATTTGGATCATAGAGTTTGCATAATTTTTTAAAATGTGGGCTATTATATGGCTATTTAAAACATATGTCCGGTAGCGGGTTATGATGGCCGGATATCTCGAATTTTGACAGCCATATTGGCAGTCAAAAAAGTCCACCGTAAACTGGTGATAGGCCTTCATTTGTCATGTCTCCAATTGTCACTCACACCAGGTCCCAATTAGGTCATTAGTATGTGTTGAGAGAAAGTTGGCTTGAGAAACTCAACAGAACACAGAGGTACTAATTAACTCTTGAGCACAGGTGTATAGATAGAACACACGTCCTGTCTATTCCTCCTGCTAGGAGTTGCCCATGTAACTGTCACAGGCTTGAGGGATAGGACCATTGACCATATGTTGGAACAACCTATACAAGGGTCATTTAGGCCTTTCTTATTGGAGGGTATTTGGCTGGGTTTGACCCTAGGCCGCCTCCC
>JACXGJ010004155.1:14677-33074 GCA_016801105.1 Esox niger | reverse complement strand
GCAGCCTCGTCTCCCACACCTCCCACTCTACCAGTCTACCCCAGACAGCCTCGTCTCCCACACCTCCCACTCTACCAGTCTACCCCAGACAGCCTCGTCTCCCACACCTCCCACTCTACCAGTCTACCCCAGGCAGCCTCGTCTCCCACACATCCCACTCTACCAGTCTACCCCAGATTGCCTCGTCTCCCACACCTCCCACTCTACCAGTCTACCCCAGACAGCCTCGACTGCCTCGTCTCCCACTCTACACAACTACCCCAGACAGCCTCGACTGCCTCGTCTCCCACTCTACCCAACTACCCCAGACTGCCTCGTCTCCCACTCTACACAACTACCCCAGATAGCCTCGTCTCCCACACCTCCCACTCTGATGACACCAACATAGAGTCTAATCAAGGTATATAATGTCAGTATTATTCTACATGATAATCTAGGTTAAATCCGCAGAGATCCAGCCTGGCTGTTACTGTTGTCTCTTCTGAGATCGGGGTGCCTTTTCTTTGATCAGTACTACATGTGTTCTGTCTGACTGGGCAGCCGGTCATAATCTGTGGGTATAATCTCTGCCCTGGTATGCCCTGATGTAATGTAGAGGGTTAAGCTCCACCAGACCAGATGATCAACATCATATCATAAGAGGATTTCATTTAGTCTTAGGGACTATTGTTGCTGTAGATATCATAATTATGTATGGCAACTGATTTCACGTATGCCGGCTTTGATTGTTTATTGTCCCTGAGGACCCTGAAAGATGTCTACCCAAAAACATGATCATTATGATTACTGTCATCATTATCTTTTAGTTCATGACTGCAGGTCAGCATGTCAATACAGTGTATGTTTGCAAGCCGCAGACTTTCTTGAGATGTTTTGGTTTGGCTGTTGCTGAACTAAAGTAATATCCTGGTGATTTGGGTTTAATCCACTTTTTGTGTATCCCTTTTTAAACGCAAGAGTACAAAAGCCAGGGAAGATTAAAGGCACTCGTAGATGAAACTCCCCCTTGCAGGCCAGCTGTGTGTGTCTGTTTGGGCCTGCTGCTGTCGCACACTGCGGGTGTGTCTGTGCGCGTGTGTCCTTCAGTGTGTGAGTAATCCTGAACTTATTATGGGAAGTATGGCAAAAAGTGGTCAAATTTTGCAACAGCATTAATTTACAGCTAATCCCCCAGGAAATGAAATGCAGGGTGTCTGGGAAGTGGAGGTGGGTGTACACATGGGGGCAAGCGGGTAGAGACGTGTGGGTGGGCGAACAGCGAGGGCTGTTGCCTCGGGTCCAATGTATGTTCATATAATCTCTTCAATCGCTACATGGGATTTATCACTGCCGTAAAGTGATTTTACCACAGAGAAAAGACATTCCTGGAAGTTCGGCGTGGCGCGGTTTGTAGAGAATGGTGCTTGCAACGCGAGGGTTGCGGGTTTGATTCTGAAAGGGCGGCAGAATGAATAAGTATTAAAATGTATGTATATCATCTGATGAATAACTTAAATTTGACATGTTAGATGTGGGGGGGATCCCCAGTCCCCTCCAAGACAACTGACAACATGCAGCCCTTGTTATCTACCTACTAAATATGGTTTATCATCTCCATTCCACCACATGCTGTGCTATCTGCGATTGTCTGGACTTAGGGATATGAATGGTACATTTTTCCCTCCTGTCCTATTTAATGAGAACCTGAAAGACATCAATATTTCAGCTAGCTCCAGGGCAATGGCTGAATATTCCTTTGTGATTTGGTCCACTCCAGGTGTTTGGTAATGTCTCCCAGACAGTACAGTACACTACAGGAAATCAGCATATCCCTAAGTCTCAGAACATCCCTCCTAGGGTTTGTTGGCTTCTCTCTGACACTCTCTCTCTCCCATGAGTGTTAATGCTGGCCCAGCACATTGTCTCTCTCCAGTCCTCTGCTGGGCTTAGACTCCATCACACAGAGCTGGTGGTACAGACTGGACAGAATCAAAACGCAGAGCTGGTGGTACAGACTGGACAGAATCAAAACGCAGAGCTGGTGGTACAGACTGGACAGAATCCAAAACGCAGAGCTGGTGGTACAGACTGGACAGAATCCAAAACACATCTGGTGGTACAGACTGGACAGAATCCAAAACACAGCTGGTGGTACAGACTGGACAGACAAGCGCTTTTCTGCCATGGGGGTATGGGATGGGGGTCTGCCATGTTTACACAGCTTCAATTCTGCCTGTCTGTCTTTCTGAATCATTCTGTCTCTTTCAGCATCTTTGACTCTCTTTCTTGTTTTACTGCATGTTAAAGAGCTGGGCTCATCAGTCTGTCAGACATGGTTGGCTGTCTTCCCTGGGGAAGGCTGGAATGGAAGACATGCTGCTGATTTCTACATGTAGAATATTTTATATCGTTATGTACGAGGGAGAATAGGTTGGATTTAGACGCTTCTTTCCATCCCAGGGCTATTTTTCTGATTTATAGGACACCACATGCTCTGAAGTCTGTTACAGCATGGTCAGTGTTGAAAGGGCAGGGCAGGGCAAGGTTCTATTATTTATACTTGAATATACAGTAAATTATGTATGGCGTGTTACATTATGTTAAATGTACTGTGTTATTTATTATATTATATTATTGTATGTTGTAAATCTGCAAACCTCTGATGTCTGTACTTATAGTGATCGGTATGAAAGCTTTTAACCCGGTCTTGTCTGTAGGTGGATATTAAGTGTGTTATCCTCTGTGTCTGTAGATTGATGTTAAGTGAGTTATCCTCTGTGTCTGTAGGTGGATGAGTTGTATGAGGCTTTCTGTATCCAGCGACGGCTGAGGGAGGGGGCCAGTAAGATGAAGCAGGCCTTCTCTGCCTCTCCCTCCACTAAGGCCACCAGAGAGAGCATGTCTGAGGTCAACCGCAGATACAAGGAATACACAGAGGTATAAAATATACACAAACACTCAAACATAGTTCATTCATTCACCTACAGAGTACCGTCACTTGCTGGTTTCTTTCCTTTTGAGCTGATTGGTCTCCTTTTCTCCTCAGAATATGAGTTCTTTTGAGGGGGAGCTGGAGAACCTGTTGGGGGAGTTTCATATCAAAATGAAAGGTAAGACTGAGGTCAGTGGAACAGACGGTTGGAGAAAAGCAAGAAAAAAACAAGCAACGATTTAAAATTTCACAGCCCAATTGTTTCCTTATCTCTCCCCCTCCAGGACTGGCTGGCTTTGCTCGTCTTTGTCCGGGAGACCAGTACGAGGTGAGGTGGATTAATCCCTCTCATTCTCTGTTTTTATATTTTTTAAATTCCCCATGATCCAGTGCACAACTATCATCCCCAAACTACAGAATACCTCAAACAGCACATACATGAAAAAAGTTGTTTCCTAATTCCCCCCCATTCCATCCTTAACTCAGATCTTCATGAGGTATGGACGTCAGCGCTGGAAGCTGAAGGGAAAGATAGAAGTGAACTCCAGACAGAGTTGGGATGGAGAGGAGATGATCTTCATGCCCCTCATTTCTGACCTCATCAACATCAAGGTACAGCACAATCAATCAATCAGGCCATCCCACAGTCCTGGTTGGAGGGATCCACATTGTGGGTGTGGGCTTATATTCCAGCCCAGTACTTACGCCACTGCCTCTGGCCCAATCAGGTGACAGAACTGAAGGGTCTGGCCACTCACATCCTGGTAGGCAGTGTGATCTGTGAAACGAAGGACCTGTTCACCGCCATGCCTCAGGTGGTGGCTGTGGACGTCAATGACCTGGGGACCATCAAACTCAACCTGGAGGTCACATGGTTGTAAGTGAAGTTCATTAAACATTTTTGTTAGTGTCTGATGAAAATATTTTTTAGGACACAGTCAATTAAATAAATGACAGTACATGCATACATTACTATACATTACAATACAAATGGTCACTGACATCATTCTCCTGGAGAATCCAGACCTGTTGTTAATTTTCTTCTGCCGTGTTGACATGGTCGTTTAGTTATTATGGACTCCTTCCATCACTCAGTCAGTGAGCGCGTGCCTTAGTGAATCAAAAAAGGATGCACTTCTTTAAGGGTGAGTACTGCTCCTTAACTACTTCCTCTCTGAACGCTTTCACGCAGCCCTTTCGATGTGGAGGACCTGACCCTGTCTTCAGGCAACGTGAGCAAAGCCACTGCCCTCCAGAGACGGGTGTCCATCTACAGCCAGGGCACACCGGAGACACCCACATTCCAGGACCAGTCCTTCTTTGTGAGTGCCAGATTGAGCCTCCTGTCTCCGGGGTGGGAATGGGTGTATGGGCCTATTGGCGTGGTTCCAGAGTTGTCCTGTAACCCAGCGCACTGCAATCTCCCTGGGCGGGATCTCTGATTGCACTAACCCAGGCCTCGCTAAATGTATTGCTGTAAACTGTGAAACCGACCGCTTTGGCGAGTGTACGTCTGTGTTCGTGTAGGGTATTCGTTCGGCGGACACTCATGCAAACGCTGCAGATGATGTGTTTGTTCGTGCTAACCAAGCAATGGCGACGTCTAACTCTAACCACCTGCCCCTCCCTCCCTCAACCCACTCACTCCCTCGTACCTCCTTGCCCCGCATCTATTCCTCCGCCCTCCAACCCTCTGCTCCCCGTGTGTGTGTGTGTGTGGGGAAGAAGTGGCACCCCTGCCCCTCACCGACCAATCACCGCATCTCCTTCCTCCATGCCCTGAGGAACTCCCTCTTGGACAAGCTGAGGCGCAGTCGCTCCTTTGGCGACCTGGCCTCCCTCCGCCCCAGGCCCAGGTCCAGCCTGGAGGTCTATGTGAGTGAGGTGTGCTACGCCCAGGTGGCCCAGACAACCCCCGTGACTGCCTGCCTGCCTGCTTGCTTGTTTGTTTGCCTGTTTGTTGGCATGCAGTGGCTTGTGTCGGCATGTGTTCCCCTCCCTCACGTAGAAAACAGCAGATGTAGGAAGACAGGAGTTTGCAGTGATGCTGTGAGTTCATTATACTGATGCAGCACTTTTATTGCTTCTCTTCTCTAACGTCACTGTTCCCTCCCATTCTCTCTGATTAGTCCACTCTCCCGGATGACATCTTTGAGAATGGTAGTGGGTGTGGCAACGCCGAGTGCAAGCGCCTCTCCTTCACATTTACGGACAGTTCAGTCTCCTCGGCCAGCCAGAGCCTTGCCCCCGGCCAGACCAACCCGGAAATCACCGTCACTCCCCCAGAGATGGCCCCCGTGACCAAGCTGTCCCCCAGGGGAGGTGTGGTGGTGGAGGAGGAGGAGGAGGAGGGCGAGGAGGAGAGGGACAGCGGCGGCAGCGGCGGCAGCACGAGTGCAAGTCTCGTCAGCGAGGAGGCGGAGTCTGAATGGGAGGAGGGTGCTGAGCCTCAGCGTAACGCAGGCTCCGTCTCATTCTGCTCGGAAAGCCGGATGTCTGCCGTCGCGCCAGAGGACGTATTCCTGGACCACAGCGGGCCAGTCGAGAATGGAGATGAGAACGACAGGTAATGGGAACGTTTTGTCTTTTCGGTGTGTTTCGCACATCTGTCCTTGAGGGACATTGTTCGGTATTACATTCAATATTGAATTCTGTGTCCAGCTCTGAGATGCTGAAGCCTGTGGAACTCGACACAGAGGAACCGGGCAGCTTGACCAGACAGCTGGTGAGGAGGCTGACGTCGTCCGACATTCTGCCCGAGGCTGGGGCTCTGAGCTGGGCTGGGGAGGGGAACAGACCGTTTCTGGACAGCAGCCTGGAAGAGGCCCTGCAGGGCCTGCTGCTGAGGCTCGAGTCCCTGGGACAACGCTGTCGAGAGCTGCACGACCTGGAACAGGAAGTAATGCGCCTGGAGGACCTACTCAAGGTGAAGCCCGACCTTTCTCGTCAAGAAACTGAGCAGGGATGGGGGGGCGGGAAGAGCTTTTATGCTTTGCCAGCCATAAGCAGCACCGTTACACCAAGTAAAATGCGGGGTATGTGTAAATGCACCAGCTAATTCCAATCCCCTTTGAAATTCTTCCCATAAGATGCATTTTAATTCCTGAGTTGACCTTAGAAATGACATGGTGCGTTTACTGTTGAAACTGTCTGGGTAATATAATCTACAATCGTCTGTTGTACGGTGTTAGTTCCTTCGTAGTGTGTCACTGATGATTGACATCCCGCAGGACACCTTTCCCTCAATGCCAAGTCTGGACTGTATTTCAGAATTTCTCTGGTTCTGGTTTGTCCCTCAGTGCCGTCTCCCGGGTCACCGCAGCAGTTCGTCCAGCCTGAGCCTGACAGTTGAGAGTGCCTTGGAGAGTTTTGACTTCCTCAACACTTCGGATTTCGATGACGAGGACACAGGCGATGATCATACCTTGACTCACCCAGTGCTTTTGGACATGGAGGCAGAGAGGATTGGGTGAGTAATTATAGCATTTTATCCCGAGCAACCAACTGGAGCCATTATAGTCTGCAGTTGTCTTGCTTAAGAACAGATCAACAGATTTTTAACATTGATGGTTCAGGATTCAAATTGGAAAGATGCTCTATTTATATCCATATAGGCCGTGGGGATGAATCCTGAATCCACTACTGTCACTACCTGTTATCTGGTTCCCTTCGATTTGACCTCTTACCTCTGGCCTCTAACGCCACTGTCCCAGATCTGTTATTTGATGTCCACTCATAACAGGCTGTCCACGTTCCAAGTTTTGGAATGCTTTGTTTTCTTTTAGCTGTGACATCACATTCTGTGGCTTTAGTGTTGAATATGGAGCATTTTATGGTGTTGCCGCCCTCTGGTGGTGACTGGGTGGATCTTCTGTGTCTGACAGGGCTGCGAGCCAACACCCAGAGGCCAGGGGCCACCTGAGTGAAGCCCTGACAGAGGACACCGGGGTGGGAAACAGTGTGGCTGGCAGCCCCCTGCCACTCACCACCGGCAACGAGAACCTAGACATCGCCATCATTATTCACCTGCAATACTGTGACCATCTAATCGAGGTAATTGAACATGTTGAAGTTCCCTGATCAGGGAAATAATATTAGCACTGATCTAGGTGTCTGTACAGGGTGTTTCTTTTTTGCCATTTATAAGCCTTGGCTGCTTAGAGGAATTAAACTGGACCACGTTGTTTGGGTTCAAAATGCTATCTGTGTGTAATTACAGCGCCTGTCCATTGGGGGGAGCCCTTGGTTGCGTACAGCTCAGCTCCAGAAGCTCTCTAATCAAACTCAGCTGTTGGAGGAGCTGGGAGAGATCAGCACCGAACGCCTTGGGAGCATCACCTCCGCTGCAGACGGTGAGTACTCTCCCTCTCCCTCAGGTGACTTTGCTTCCAGGCGCACAAGTCGAAACAATTGTTCCTGACAGATTACCTCCCGGAACTGTCACTGGAGGCTTCTGAATGTCTGTGTTGTCTTTTCCCCCCAGTGCTCCCAGGACTGGCGGAGCGGCCTGCTCTGATGTCTCTATGGTCAGAGTGCAGTGGATCTGGTGGCCTGTTCCATGCCACACTGTACAGGGTATGGAAATACCTGCAGCACAGCTTTGCCAGTTCACTGCAGGAGAGACTCCCTCGCCCTACGGCCGACACAGGTTGGTGTGTGCGTGCGAGCGTGCGTGTGTGCGTCCACCATGGTGAACTGTAAACATTCCTCACGGCTGTCTCTCTGGTCCACCTCAGTGATGAGACTGGTGGTGAGTGAGATGGTGGACAGGAGTGACCTGGTCTGCTCGTCTCCCTCGGCCCTGTCCCGGGACGCTGTCACCGTGTTCCAGTTCCGCAGCTACGTCTCGGAGCACAGCGTGGAGAACATGGAGGAACACCTGCTGAAGGTGGCTAGAGAGGGTAAGGCTGTGGACAGACACATTTTGCCGTCTATGTAAATGCTCTTAAGTCTTCCACCTGTTTTCTGTTGAGGACACCACACTGCTTGGTGGCTGGGTTGTTTAGGGTCTAGGTGCCGGTATCTAACATTAAATGTGCTGTGTTGAACATGCAACCAGTTAGAAACCCAAGAGGTTTGATGATCTGGTAACGATTCAGTGGGGTCCAAACATTAACAGAGACGCTCCACTGAACAGCCTTTAACTGTAAGAACTTGAGTTCAATCAGTCAATCAATGAAACATATTTTATAAAACCCTTTTCATATCAGCAGTTGTCCAAGTGCTTTTGGAGACACCCAGCCTGACACCCCAAAGAACAAGCAACAACAGGGTTGATGTAGAGAGGCTAGGAAAAACGATCCAATTGGTCGGGAAACTTAGGAAGAAACACAGAGAGGAACCAGGCAGAGGGGTCGCCAATTAATTTATTTAATCATCTCTACCATCTATCACTCCCTCAGCTATGTTTGCGGAGGTCCTGAGCGACGGCGACTCAGAGCGTTGTCTAGCAGAACTTGAAGAGGTGTCACACGTCAGCCTGTGTCCCCGGCCACAGACTCTACGGGCCCTGGCAGCCCTCCTCTCCCATGAAGACCCGCGACTCAGCAAGGCTGCAGCTGCCTACATCACCTCCGCTGCCTCACACGTGCCCTTCAGGTCAAAGGTAAGTCTGGGAGTTTGTGTCCAAAGGGGTTGATCCTTGACTGATGTAATGTTGAACTTGGCACTAACATAAACACAGTTTGTCTAACAAAGTACTCGCCAATCTTTCTGTTTCTTTACAGGCGGTGGAGTGCTACTCACAGGCCTTGTCAGAAGTAGGGGTTCAAACTCAGAAATCTGCCTGCGCTGCTCTCAGCTGTCTGCAGGTAACCATATATATGCTGTTCCTATGGTCAAACTGACATTTTCTTGGTAAGATTATTGCTTCAGGGAAAACATTGTGATCCGTTGACTGAGTGACACGCATTCCCACTGAACTTCAGAGGCTGTCCCATTCCATTAAACGTGCCTGTTTGTAAGTGATTCTGTTTTCTCTCCATCAGGCTGTGGAAAGCCTCCGGGCTGTGGTGTCACTGTGTGACTCAGCCGATGAGGAGCTTTGCCATGTTGCCATAGAAACCCTGCTCTCCTTTGGTCAGTGATAGATTCATGGTGGAACATGTTGGCTACGTGTCCAAAATCTGCCTTGACACTTTTTGGGGGGACTATTTAACATGCAGAATATTCTACTATGATGACCTGTCTTTTTAAAGCATATTTTCTGTATAAGTAAAGTATAGACATTCTTTTAACTTAAGTACTTTTAACTGAGAAACAATTACATTTTTGCTGAGTGCAATGCAAGTATTAGTATTCACACTGGGCTGATGTCTGTTTACTTCTTCTCTCCCCCCACAGGTGAAGAGGGTCGGCTGGCGTATGAACAGCTGGACACAGTCCCCAGGGAGTTGGTCCGGCTGGGGACGAGGCGAGGGAACGCTGTCACCACTGCCTTCTGAAAGGACAGGCCCAACTAACCCAAAAGCTTCTTCATCCCAGGAAGGTGACAGACACCCCTAGAACCACCTACCCCAGCCTCCCCCTCTGAGCTTTGAGCCGTGCAGACAGGACATGCATTCCAATGGACACGTTGGGGCCCAAGAAGGGGCCCCAGTCAAAGCTGAGTTAGGATCCCGACATGCGATGAAGGGGCCACATCTGTCATCCTTATCAATGGAAAAATCGTAAACCCTCACTGTCTACTCTCTCACAAGAATTATCAAGCCATCACTCACAAGGCATAGACATGTACAACTTATTAACTCTTTTTATCATCACGGTTTTTGGACATTTATGATAGATTAGGATATCACTAGATAACTGCAATTCATTAGTTGTTCTAGTAGGTGATGTTTATTAGACAATGGTTATTTGTGCGTTTCAAATTTGCACTGTGCTAGGCATGTAAATATACTAGCACAACAATATACTATGTGTAACAACGTGTCACATCAAACTGGATTGATTTGGTGTCGTTCCTCTGGTATGAGCTGTGGAGTTTCAGGGATTTTACCAGAAGTTTAAGCACGTTCTGTCACAGGGTGTCATGGAAGATTAAGGTGATGAGCACACTCAAATCGCTCAGAAGATAGTCATGTGATGTTCGCAATTAAACAACATGCACAGAGGACAGTTGTCCAACCGTTGTCATTATGCGTTACGAATGTTCTTACGCCATGAACACAAACAACCTGAAGTTCTCAACCCACACATGCCTGGGATCTGCACGCAGTTTGTTTGAATGTCTTCTTGCTGGGAACTGATTTGAGCCGCTGGAAAGGATGGACAGGATGGATGACACTGGATGCATGTTGGCCCCAGTGTAACCATTAACTCATGTACCGCTTTTTTGTCCTGTTGGTACTAATGCAGTCTAAAATTACTGAGTTGGGGATAGTGAGTCAGTCTGTGGGAAACAAGAATGCACTTTGTTAACTGTACAGAACAGAACCAAGGGGTTGTCCGCGATTGTTTGATGATCGGCAAGAAATGAAGACACACAGCTGTCTAGCTTCTTATGCCTTTAGTTTCTATACTACTGAGTCAGGTCTTTCTTTGCCATGACAAAAGGTTTATTTCCTGACTTATTTTCTATTGTATTTATTTTTTACATGTCACATTAGTGACTGTAATACTCTTTCATTTGCAAAGTGGGTAGAGTGCAGATACTATATCACATGTAAAATAACTGTACATTTGTTCCAAATCTTTTGCTTGTTCGACTTAAAATAATTTTTATTATTAAAGGCCTCATAATTACCTTGGGACTGATCTTGCTTATAACATAGTATTAGAATTTTAAATATTTTAAATTTGTGTATACATTGATATTTTGAAGAGACTTGAGAATATCATAGCATTGCCCCAAACAAACAGGAAAATAAGTGACTTAACCAAAGTAGGCCAAAGCCTGAAATGAAAAATAAGAATGTATTCTGAACTCATTCACATCTTTAGCCCCTACACCCTGACTCACCTGAAAAGCACAACAATATTTATCAGCTTCATCTGAATTACCATCTCAATGTTGTGACTTTACTTGCGGTTCTAAGAACTGCATACTGTTCTAAAGCCATAATGATACAAGGTGTATTTCCGGCAGTAATTTTTGTGAATATTGTATTTTCTCTTTTGTACATTTAATATGTAATTGTGTGAAAGTTATTACTAAAAAAACGTAAATGGCTTTTAGTTTTGTCAAAGTTTGGCGTTGTTTGCTGAACATGGTCGTTATTTCAAGTACCAATGCCGTTTTCTCCCATAATGTGAAAAGTATTTCAGTATTTTGGTATGACGATACTTGTGATTTCAAGAATTTATTTAACAGTAACATCCTTGGTTGTTTGCGCTCCACAAGGGAGCTGCTTTCTTTGTACTAACAGTGACCAGTGTTATGTTTGTTGCTTCTATTCGACTTAATTTAACGTTTGGTTAATATCTTCATAATAGTGAACCTTGGACTTTAGCCGGAAAATGCCGTAAGGCTGTGTTACTAAGCTTCAGTACTGACTGCATTACATCTCCTTTTGTTTTACAGTTTCCCTTGCTCAATGAAAGTGGCAATAAAGTTTATTTTTTCATATTTATGAAAGACGGTCAGTTGATTTTTCATTTGAAACATTGCTTTTATGTATTTCACCCAATGAAAGGGCATTAGTCAGTTTCACTGGCTAAGAATGCTTTGAAATTGCTGCCAGAAAGTGGACACTGTCTTGAAATATTAATGTGTCCTTTCCAGTGGACTAAGCCCCAAGATGACAGGTCCTATTCATGTTGATTCCTGTCGCACAGAAAGGTCCGGTTACACCTTGCATGTGGTATTCAGGGATTTCTATCAAGCAGCTATACACAGTATGTCACTATGGATACCTCGACATTCTGCTTGCATCACAATGGGTTTGATCATTTTCTTATCTAAGCATTCAGATCCACCCATATCGCCACACAAAAGATAACTGCCACCATGATTCGGCATATTTTATTTTACAGCAACCGTATCAAGCAATACTTGTTCCCACACAAGGAGGCTAATGGCATCTGCAAGAACCTGCACTATAGGAAGATCAGATTAGCAGGCCAGGATATTTGTAACACAGAACTGCCTCTGGAGAAAAGAGTAGCAGCAGTCCACCATATTGGACTACTTGGCTACACAGGTATATTGTAAGTTAGTGAGGAAAAACTGGTATGTCAAACTAATGTACACAAAGTATTTTTGGTCTCATGACAATTTTACCTTAACTGACCTATACTTAGTTTTACAAATGCTGCACTCAAGACAGAGGGCAAAGTTCTAGACAATGTTTCCTTTAAACATTGTGTTTCAAATTATGGCAAAGTTCTTGTGGGTTAACTAACACAAACAAGTTGTCACAGTTAACTAATTAAGATAGTCATTAACAATGGCACTGCTCAGAACTGCCGACTTAAAGCACATAGCCCTGATTTCATGTACTGTAGCTACTTTAAAACCCTTCCTGGCACCTGAATGCTCTGTCACCCAGGTGGTTACACAGCTGCAGCCTATGCTGCAGACTACATGCCCGTCATGGCTGACTTACTCAAGCAGCCCTGCCTATCAAACCACCAGAGGACCTCTGTGCTGGAGGGGCTCTCTGGGATCTGTTACGTCCACCTGGCCAACCAGAGAGTGGCCCAATCCCTGGGCATCCACACAACACTGCAGGTAAGGACAATAGATGGCCTAGAACGGATATTCAACACTGGACCCCACAGCCAGTGGCACTCCTATTCTTTGGCAACCCTTTCATAAGGGACTAGATTAGACTTGGGATATCAGGTGGGTGCAACTGATGAGAAACTTGCAGGTTGTGGCCCTTGTGGGTTGAGAATTGAATAGCCCTGGCCTAGAGGTTGAGGGAACATTACACACCACCTAGTGCTGTGGCATGGACAAAACTTAAGTCATTTTAGATTTGATATTAGATCAAGGTGACTAAGAATGATACAGATCAATCAACTACAGGAGCTGATGGACAGAGCCAATGGACAGGCAGCGTCTATCAAGGTTAAAATGTGGAGCAGCTACCTGACCAGTATCCTGTGCTGGAATAACATCCCAGTTATAAGAATCCTGGCGAGGTCAGACGGTCTTAGGCAGAGTCTGGAAGGCCTGGAAAGCCAAGACTGGTTTGGCTGGCCGAAAAACTACGCCAGGGAACTGCTCTGTATACTTGGGTTTTGGGAACCACAGACTTTTTAGAGCTGAGAAACAATCACCTGCAGGTGAACTTAGTTTGGAGTCAGACTCACAAGCATGTTAACCGGCACCTGAAGTCATGCCCCTGCTACCATTGAGTACTAAAAATTCAAATGTATTAAAAGTTTATTGCACAGAAAAGTCTTGAAGCATATGTACAGAGTGCATTAAAACTGCACTATTAACAGTTGTCAACTAAATTATATTAAAAGCAGCAGCAAAGTTTCAAAAAAACATTAGGATGGCTTTTTTTTAAAGCTCCCCAGTAAGTCATGGTTTATATAGGAGTAAAAACAAATCAAAATCTCTTGTTGAGCAGAGAAAGGAAAACAGGCTAAAAGTTAGCAGCAAAGTACCCAGTCATTACACTAGAGCATTGAACATTAGTCAGTCAACCTCCCCCACTCCTTGCCATTCTTTGACCTCATCCTCAGTGACATCCTCGAAGACACTAGCCCCAGCTGTTACATCACTGCTGGTACCCAAGTCAGATTCTTCATGTTCCTCTACCTCACTTTCATCATCCTCATCTTCATCACCAAGGGCAATCTGTCTCATGTCCTCTAGACTTTCTGGACCCTTTCCAGTTAACCTCTGTGAGAACATAACAGGATTGAATATTCAACTTTTAAAAGCAGCACATGCCTGGAGATTGTCACCAAGAGCCCTCAGTTTCCCAAATCTTACCTCTATCATGTCAGCCATGTGTTGTACATGCTGGGCCAATTCCTGAAGCTCATCATTCTCTGTCCTCAGCTGGGCTATCTGCTCATCCTTGGCCTCAATGTCTTTGTGCAACTGCTCAAAGGTAAAAAGACAGTTAAAGCCATTAATATCATGTAATTGCACTGTATGCTCATTGAGATGAGACAGGGGCCAAATTGACCTGATTAATGGGTTCAGAGGCCAATAAGCTGGTGGGTTGCTAAAGACTACATGATTAACTCAATTTGAACTGTGGAAAAGACTGGTTTCAGGCTAAACATTAAGTCAGATTTGTTCAGTGATTAACTGACCTTCTCATTCTCCTGGAGAACATTGTAGAGTGCTTTACGCCTCTCTTCAGCCACCTCTTTCCAGTAGGAGGAAGGTGGGGTTTCTGAAACAGCACATGTAAATTCAAATGGGTAAACAGACATCAGAAAAACGTAATTCCTTCCATTTACATTGTTTTTATATCCAGTGAGAGCAGTCCATGACAACATAAGAAAAACATCCGCAAACCAGTCCTTGTCAATCAGAACCTCACAGTACCTTTGATCATGAGCTCATAGGCCTCCTTGGTAACGCCATCAGGCAGATGGTCACTCTGTCCGTTGGTACTTTTAACAGCAACTTCCGCTTTGGTGCGCTTTGTTCCTTTCACTTGCTGTGCGTTCCACTGTTTCCTTTTAGGAACAACCTTTCCTGCCTGAATGGAAAGACATCACATGATCTGCTCCTTTACCAAACCTGGTAGCACTTCCACCAACACGACAAACCAAACTGGCTAAGGGAAAGTTATACATACCGGTACAATTCTGCCAAGGTTCTTATTGACAGCAGAAGGCTGGAGAACTTGCAGTGTTTTCCTAGCCGGTCCCATGCCTTCAACGGGCCCTCCAAAAAACCTCTGAAAGTGAAACGAAAAAAATTAAGTCGAGGTTGGTCAAATAATTACCTTATGCCAGTGCTCATGTGATTGCACACAATGATGGTAAGGTTTCAACCCAAGAAACAAAGAAAACATTTTTTATGTACCATGAACAGTTAGAGCACAAGCAGCATTAACCTGAGTCTTAGTTACAACTAAATTGCCCTTTCTCTGGTTACAATATCATGATTGTCATTGCGGGACAGCAAAGTGGGCGTACAGATCTGTGCCAGACACGGATTCAAATTACTTCCAAGACATTTTTTGATTGTAGCTGCCCTTTAAATTTCCATTGAGAAAGGGAACCAACGGAAAAGTACAAGCCCAGTCAAGCAGGCACCCTAAGTAGGTCATAGCAAACAGCCAAAGGACTGAAAAGGCTTCAGATAAGGTTTGAACCCAGATTAGGTATTGACTGGATCACTCCGACAGGCGTGGGAAAGGGGCAGGCTCACCCGGTTGAGCACCACTGCATGGGGCAATGGCCCTCCAATTCCCACGGGCTGCGATTGGTCTCCTCGGGTTACTATACCAGCTGACATTCTTTAACAAATAATTACCGTGGGAACTAGCCTCCGGTGGCTCATTACAGACAGCTACAAGTTAGCAAGTGCAAACATTAACCAAAATAAATTCTGCAACACATGGTGGTAGTTGTCCAACTTCAACAGAAGCCCTGGAGGTGTTGACAATTAATTTGGGGATACAGTGGTTTCACTGTTCGAGGCCAGTTATCCATGTAGGTCACTTAATTTAAGCCCAGCCAAATTGCAATGCTGATTTACAGGGCCTCACAGACAAATCACCTATTTTGGCATTTGAACTGAAAGTAGCCAGATGTATGCAAATAACAGCAGTTGCCATAGTTGGGTCACAGGCATTGACACAGTGGAACGGCTCTCCTTTTAAAACATTTATAGGTGAAGCTACACAATGCTTTCAAAATGTTGTGACAAGTTAAGCTAATCTTTACAAGATACATTTTATGATTTTAGGCTACAGGTTGTAAAAAGGGGCTAGAGAGCTTGAATTTCAATCAACAGAGGTACGGTAAAGATTCTACTTTTAGATTACACAAAAGTATACATTCAGCTCAAAATGGGAGTAAAACCGTTATTTGCAACCCCGCAGAAATAATTTGTAATTCTGTTTGCTGGCACTTTTCTCTTTGTTAACTGAAGAACTGTAATGCCATAATTCCAGCAATTTGTTTCAACATATTTTGTAATCAAACGGTGACCGGTACGTCAAAGTCATTGTAAAATCCGTTAATCATAAATCGAATCCATACATGTAAACGAACTGATTCAAATTAATCAAGGCGAATTACTCTACACAGAATTCCAAGCAAAACTAAAACGAGTTGTTGCATTCCTGTACACACCATTACCACATTACTTACCGTGGTGTTCTCAGAGGATTTATTCGCAGGTTTCATCTTTCTGATGGACATCGTCCTGCCTAGACCCGGTGAGAAAGGCAAACTGTAAAAAAAAAAAAAAAAAACGAGGCAAATCACCACACCGTGACTGTTAACTAGTGGAACATCAAACTACATTACGTAATTTTAAGCCATCCTACATAGTAACAAGTCTCGCGGCAGGGAAAAAACCGCGAAAGCACTGAGGTCGCTAGCTAACAAGGTAGGGACGGTTTCAGATGAGTATACATGTATTACAAAACTAGCGGCTACGTTAACATGTGAAGATCTATATTTATCCCAAAATAAAGAGAAACAAAGTTAAGTCATGAGAAAACCAGTAACTGGTAAACTAGGCCATGACGCATGAATACGGTAGAGTAGGGTAGCTAACCAGCTGTTGTTGTTTAACATTCAGATAAACTGAATACTTCACTCTCGACATGTATTTGACCTTTGAGTGAAAGTAAATATGTATTACTTACTATATAACTTACACTTTCAGCAGCTTTCGAGATTGGAAATTGATATTCGCCAACTTCGTGGCTGTATTTCTCAAATAAATTATCTTTCCAAATCGCGCCAGGAGGTTAAATATCTTGTTAATCACGTGACCAAGTGACGACACTTCCGTAAAATATAAGGAAACAACTGCCTCCTCAAAGACACTCCCCAGTCTAAGTTCCGCCCGCGCCTCATTTGCTGTTTGAACTGTCAAGGGATGTAGGCTGTTTCTCGCGTTCAGTTGTAGCCTCAAGCAGAGATCAGAAACCATCCTTTGATAATGTCAACAAATATTTTTATTATACTTCAAGTTTCGCACTGTATGACTTCTAAATAATCCCTTTATGATAGGCCATAAGCTGATTAGATAACATTAGTTTTTTGTCTGCTGTCATTTTGATGTTGGTTGCACCATATTGATTTTGTAATGTGTGAGAAAAGTAGCCTATATAAAGCAAAACCATTTAGATTCATGCTTAGACAACATTTAGTTATTTCAAATCCCCTTCAAATGTATGTTAAATACCTACCGTTTTGTTAATAAACCAATTCCAAACGTTTTACTTCGAATTCAAACTCGGATTAATGAAAAACGTATCATAATATGCTGACACACTGACGTGTTCGAGACGTACTACTCAGGATTGTGGCCGTCAATTGCGGGAAAATTGACCGAGATGCGTGCCCACCGCAAAGAAAGTATATATAGTTTCAACAGAATTCTCTTCACACCTCAGCGGGCTTTATTGAAAATGTGGCACACGCTACCTGGGAAAGTGGTGTCACAAGCAATCGATATCTCTAAGTTAACACAATAAAATTATTGGTGTCTCATTGTACCTCTCAGAAAATGTAGCGTAAGGTAAAGAAGTCTTTACTTAGAAATAATAATTTCATTAGCATTTGAATTAACAGTGGCATGTTTGAGATGTAGTGTGCGATAGGGGACTGAGTACAGATATACATACATACATATACATACACACAGATATACACAGTGGGGCAAAAAAATATTTAGTCAGCAACTAATTGTGCAAGTTCTCCCACTTAAAAAGATGAGAGGCCTGTCATTTTCATCATTTCAATGAATTTATTGGTAAATTCCTCTGTAAAATAAGTATTTGGTCACCTACAAACAAGCATGATTTCTGGCTCTCACAGACCTCTAACTTCTTCAAGAGGCTCCTCTGTCCTCCACTTGTTACCTGTATTAATAGCACCTGGTTGAATTTGTTATCAGTATAAAAGACAACTGTCCACAACCTCAAACAGTTACACGCCAAACTCCACTATGGCCAAGACCAAAGCACTGTCAAAGGACACCAGAAACTAAATTATAGACCTGCACCAGGCTGGGAAGACTGAATCTGCAATAAAATCAGCATTTTGGTAAAAACTCAACTCGTGGTGTTTGGAGGAGAATGAATGCTCAGTTGCATCCAAAGAACACCATACCTACTGTGGCAATGAAGATGAAACGTGGCTGGGTCTTTCAGCATGACAATGATCCCAAACACACTGCCCGGGCAACGAAGGAGTGGCTTCGTAAGAAGCATTTCAAGGTCCTGGAGTGGCCTAGCCAGTCACCAGATCTCAACCCCATAGAAAATCTTTGGAGGGAGTTGAAAGTCTGTGTTGCCCAGCGACAGCCCCAAAACATCACTGCTCTAGAGGAGATCTGCATGGAGGAATGGGCCAAAATACCAGCAACAGTGTGTGAAAACC
>JACXGJ010004155.1:0-14577 GCA_016801105.1 Esox niger | reverse complement strand
TACGGAACCTCGTAATCTGTATGGTTTCCTGTGTTTTTGTGTCTACAAATGTCACCCCCCAGTTGTGAAGCTGGAAGCCAGAGGGGTTTAGATTCAGTAGAATCGGCTGCTGGTGCTATTGATATATGGAGAGGGATGAAACCGCTTCCTGTTCCACTCGCCAAAGGTCTCTGGCCCGTAAGCATGTAGGAAACGGTGACATTTCAGACCCAGCCTGAGAACAGTTTGACTTACATGGAACATGTCTGAATGACACAAGGAGATCGACTGCCAGGAGTGATGATGCTCAAACGGTATCTCTCCTGTCAGGGTTTTTGTGTGAGGGTCTCTGTGTGTCTGTTTTTATTTTGGTCTTTTTTTACTCTAAACCAGTCACTGCTTTCCAAAATCTCCTTTTCTTTCTCTTAAATGACTTTCAGGGAAGTCATCTTTGACATATATTTTTGATGCTCTTTTTCAAAGTGAAATACCGGAGCAATTAGGTTTACGTGCCTTGCTCAAGGGCATTGCAACACATTTTTCCCCTCGCTGGATCAGAGTTTCTAACCAGCAACCTTCAGGGTACTGGCCCACATGCCGAGTGACTACAACCGCTATGCATGACACCAGTACATTCATTATAATATGTGGAATACCAGCTGCCACTAAAGGAACTCCCCTGGCTGGATCCAGATGTGCTGCTCCTGCTCTTCCTATACAGGTGACTGGGTAACAGCTGGTGACTGGGTTCACATGGATGATCTGCAGTCTGAGCCGCCAGCAGCTGACCAACTGGCTTCAAATACATATCCCTTAAATGATCAACCACTGTCTCCACCTGTCCTGTCCTCCAACAGTCTTCATCTTTCTCCCTCAGTACAGTACATAGCATGAACATTTGCTGCTAATTCCCAGCCCGCGCAGGATTTGTAGCGGGCTGGTGTGCTGAGCAGTTCACTGCAGGGTGGCGGTGGGCAGTGGTATTAGGGGGGCAAGGAGCTCATAATTCGGTTCAATCCAGTTCAATTTAGTCAGGCTCCAGTTACGTCACTCTGAGTTCAGTCAGCGGTAAAATACTTTTTTTCACCATTAAGTCTATTGCATAACCATAATTAGTAGAGCTGTGGAAATTACCGTCTTCCATTAAACGTTATCCGGGGAGTGTAACTATAACTGTACCTTGTTTCTGACCGTGTTTT
Source organism: Esox niger (assembly GCA_016801105.1). Taxonomy (NCBI): domain Eukaryota; kingdom Metazoa; phylum Chordata; class Actinopteri; order Esociformes; family Esocidae; genus Esox; species Esox niger. Next base: position 13,399 of record JACXGJ010004155.1, on the reverse strand, counting down.
TAGAAATATTTGTCACTTGCATCACACTGTTACTTTGCATATACCGCAATCCCTGGATTTAAGCTCATGCCTGGTTGGAACACAGGACCTCTGCTTCGGGTCCCACTTTCTGGGTTCGGCCTCCCAAAAGGTACATCTTTAATTGCTCCACAACACTAGCAGTAAACTCACTACACAGTTATCTGGATGTTTTTACCTCAGCTAAAATTGCAAGTTCATATATTCTTTGAATTTGTACTCTCTTCCTCTCGCTGTGGGTATTTCTCTCCCTGCAGTGCGATATAAGTTGTTACTCTGTTCAAAATGTAGTCAAGATAGACGAACCATAACAAAATTCACTATGACCTCAGTAGCAAATTAATTTAATTGCTTCCTTAGATTGTCAAAAAACGTCTCTTATTTTTTTAATCCCCAAACCTTTTAAGATGGTAACAGATTTTTGCAGTTTTTAATGCGTACAGGCCTATTTCTAAAGCCTTTTATTTGTGCACCAGTTATGTAGAGTGGGTTGTACATGTCATTATGCTACAGTCCTCCCCACTAAGCGAGTGCACGTGCAGCCGCCAAGCTTTGCGCTGGTCACGGTCGTGTCCCTACACATATAGGAATGTCCTTTTCCCCACCTCCCTTGTTTTTGAAGCTGTTCTATAAATATCAGTCTTCCGGATCATTCCTTGTGCCAACTAAGGCTCCAAAAACACAGTGGATCATCTTCATATGTATCATCATGGACATGCCATGACTTGACCTACATCATGTTCCCTTTTTTCCGTCAGTGTTGCGATTCTTGTCATTTTCCACTTACTATTGATATTTCAATTCTGAGCATTTTCATTAACTACTTCTTTTCGCAGAAATGTCCTTTTATGATTTTCTTTTTAAAAAATATTTATGTACTAAAGTCCGATTCACTATCAGGATCGTGTTTCATTGCAGAGACTCCCAGCAGGTGGAAAAGTCTAGAAGATCTTCTGGTGCAGATCTTGCCATTTCTCCTTAACTCCAGATGTGCGTGGCTGTGAAAGCTGCTATCCACACAAGCTGTTTAATTGCGATTAGTCCACTGATTTCATTCTAGGTCAGGAGCATCATGCTTGTTGGGCAGAGAGACGTTTGGGATAGGTTGTGGCGTGACATTTAAACATTCAGATCATCAGATTACGGTCTTTGGGCATCTGTTTGTCTTTTTACATTTGGTGCAGTTGGCATTCTACATCCATGGTTGAGATGGTCTGCAGAAATTTCACAAAATATCATATTTTAGATTTACATTTGGTGCCATGTTTTATATGTCACAGCGGATTTCAAATCATACCTACATAGTGTCTCTCGCTTCCTCTTAACAGGAATCCTCTAGTACTGTTTTGTTGGTTGTTGTGATGGACTCGGGCTGTGCCTCAGTCCATCATGGTTCATTTTAGGTGTCATGCTGAGCCTCTATCCATCTATCTCTTAGGCTAATGATGCTTACTTGTGACCAGCCCTCAATGTCAGTTTTTGATTGCCAATGTCCGTGCGTGTGTGCGTACGTGCACACACACACACACACGCTCATTAGGTACTTTTTCTCCCCAAGTTTGTCGCCTTCCTTCACCCCAAAGGCTCATCTTAAATGAATTGAATCCTGTCATTTAATTGACTTTCAGCTGACTCCTAGTTAGGTACTACCGATCCTTCCCTATTCTATAACTCCTGACCCAGTCTAGACCACTGAAATCCAATCAGTGAAGGTTAAAGCTTGATGAACCGTCAGAAAAGATGCCATACATACAGGGGTACTTGCATGACATCATGTGATTGACCACTAAAAATAGAAATCATTGTGCTATCCAGCCTCAGACGGCAGCACACATGAGGGTTGCCTTGAGTACACAGACTTCATAGTCCATTCACATCTCCTACATAGCACATTCATATCCCCTACATAGCACATTCACATCCCCTACATAGCACATTCACATCCCCTACATAGCACATTCATATCCCCTACATAGCACATTCACATCCCCTACATAGCACATTCACATCCCCTACATAGCACATTCACATCCCCTACATAGCACATTCACATCTCCTACATAGCACATTCACATCACCTACATAGCACATTCACATCCCCTACATAGCACAATCCAATCCCATATCCTCTTAGTTTGAAACCTTATGGTAGATTCTACTACATTAGCCTATATATCCTGTTGTAAAGGTCTTTAAGTTGACACATCCTGAATGAAAATTACTTTTGGCGGAAAGATGACTGCTAGTGCTTGTTCCGGTTAGCAACAACACATACACATTTAGCTTTGGTCAATACACCAACAGAGTAAGAGAGCTGAAAATAATCATGTAGTCTTTTTTATAAACCCACTTTAAAGCAGTGTAGCATATTTTTATAGCCCTCAGTGGGCCAATTTCATTAAAATGTTTTTCCTCACTTTGCCTGTTAGGCATTCTAATGCTTTTTAAGGAAAGTCACTCACTAAGTGTTTCTGGTTTTCGGGAAAAAAACACACGTGCGCACAAATGCACATATGCAGCACGAACACACCAGAGCACATTTCCTTAAAATGCTTAGCCTGTCTTGAGTTGCTGTGAAGTAGTAAACAGCCATTGTGCTTGTTCTGTTACAGCCTCAGATTCACACGCTCTCTCCCATCCTCTGTCTTTCACTGGCTTGGTCCTTTGTCATGTTCTGCTGAGAAAGGCACCATCACGCTATGAATAGAACACCTCTGAAACAGCCTGGCAATGAATGTGCAAAGTTCTCTTCCTCAGAGAGTTTTTGGGATACAGATTTTTTTTTCTTCTACTTTTTGGATACCAGAGGTAACTTGACAACATTGTTAACAAAATAAAAGAAGAAACTTGTTTCAGTGTGACTTGTGGTAGGAGTGGTTTTGGCCTTATTCACTGGTCAGTAGGGCACAGGAATCTAGCCAATTAAAATGCTGTTTCTTATTCTGGTATTCATCTTTTTTTATGTAGGCTAACCCATTTCTGAGCAGGGCTGTGCACCTGTTCACAGGGCTGTGAGAGAGGCCTTGCTAACTGGTCTTCTGCATGGGGTTCATTGAGTTAAGGCCACCCTGTTGACTGGATGACCAGGGAATATATTTGAGATCATTGTGGTTACTGGTTTCCGTCTGGGCCGAGTGTGGTAATGACTCTGAGGTTATAGTGGATTTTTCATCGGGACAAAACACAGCCTGTGTTCCCGGGCCCATTCAGCCTCGTTGGCAGTCCGGTCAAGAGTGCTGTAATCGTGCCTGACCCAGACTGTAAACTAAGCCGCACTTCTTTTAGAATGCATGAAAAAGTACGTGTTTGCTCTGATACTCGCTCAAACGACATTTCCTGGAAAAATTAAACTACTGGGAATAGTCTCGGTATCACTATGGGACCGTAGGGGGAGATGAGTAGGTAGGAACCACATTGGGTTTACTGAGAGGAAGTTGTCCGATCGCAATAAAAGGGGTCAGACTTTGAATGGGTTTATTAGACTTTGAATGGGAAAATGTAGAGTGCATAAACTCCAGAGAAGACGGAACAAACCCGATAGGCACAAACTGCCAACTGTACTGGAACCTTCATAGAACTAGAGGAGCCTGAGCTGGTAGGGGTGTGTATATATCTCAGAGACACAGTAACCCGTAATTGTGTTTTACATAACACATTCCTTATTGTCCACAGTTGCTATGGATACTCATTTATACAAGCTTATAAAATTAGCGTCCTGTTGTTAACGCACACTGTGGGCTGATTTTCAGACAAGGCAAAGACCCAGGAATTACACAGACACACAGTACTACCTGCATCTTCCATGAGTGTGTGGATGTGTCCACTTGACATGATGTAATTCCTGGGTGTTTGCCGTGCTGGGTGTCCAATTCCTTTCTCAGCGCTCCTCTGTGCCCTCTGTCAATCATTGCATCACCCCCCTGTGCATGGCCGAGATCAGGCCCATGAGAGCCCCCGTCCCCCAAGGTTACGTCACTGAATAGCCCTCAATAGCCCAACCGACTGAGTGGCAGCCTCATTCACCAGGACACCCTGTCTCCATCCCAGAATGCATCAGGATTCAGGAAGAGTGGTGTTATGTTGAATGAAAGGATCTCTATTGGAATGGAGGGAACAGGGGGGTGGTGCTGAACTGTGGGAGAGAAGGCTTGGACTCCTGTTCAACTCAGGGCTGTTTATCTTTCTGCTGTGTTCCACTGTATGAGGGGGCTGCTTTTGAATCGGTCCACCCTCCCGACCTTAGACACTTCAATTCGTTGTGTGGTTAGTTTTTACGGTGAGAGTGCTTAGCGCTGTTTGCCGGGTCTGACATATGTCCTGTCCTAGCGGTTTTTGCCGTACCCTCTGGGCACACTGTATACTCCCAGTGAGTGGGGTGGACTGCTGTCCATGTGGGGTTGGACGGAGGGCGGGCTGAGACCACACCAACTGACGCTGAAGCGTTTCTAGTCATTTTGTTCTGAGTCATCGTCAGTCTTTGTGTCCATATGAAAAGCTTTTATTCTCTGCTCCTCACGGAAATTACTTTTCAAGTGTTTTCCTGGATGATGACGACGGAGGTTCTGTCATTTAGTTACCAATTCTCCAGCCTCCTCTTCAGCTGGGTGAACAGTCTATATACGACCGAGCAGTGTGAGTCATTGTGAAGAGCGCCCTGTTCATCAGCAAGCCAGCAAAATATAGCCTACGTTTTCTACTGTTGCGTGGATACCGAGGACTCCAGGGAATCGCAAAGATTCATCTTAAAATATCTAAAGTTTCAAGCTCAATTTCCAGTATACTTTATATGCACACCTGTACTGAGTTCATCTCTGGTCAAGCAGTTTGGATATGTATGCATGATATCTTTGAACAGATGCCAACTGCTGCCAGCTAGATGGTGATAAGATCTTATTTAAGTGGTTTTGAATATTTGAGTGGTCGTAACAGCCACATGCAGGTAGGCCTACTCGACGTTTGTACCAGCGTTCTAGTCAGCTGCTCTTCAGGCCTGGTATGCACAAAGCATCTCTATGATCAATTTTGCCTTTCGGATCATGAAGAATTTGATTATATGTTTGGACACTGGTGCTGGTTCTAAATCAGGCCTCCTTTTTAAACAGGACCCTGCTTCACTGTGAGTTTTGAAGTGTGCACTATGAATAGATGAGGCCATATCAGATCTGTGTCCTATTGTTCCTGCTCTGTAAAACAACATCTAGTCTTTCCCCATAACAGCCCTGTTACCCATTGTCCCTCCACAGTAAAACAACCCGTGGCGCAGGACTTTTGTGTGGCCCTCGACCCCGATCTCTGTATCTCTGTCACGTCTCTCTGTACCCAGGCGTGGTGTCATGTTGCCAGGGACTGCACGTCGAAGGCTCCCCTATAAGCTTCTGTTGCAGGGTGGGAGGGCCAAGCGGCGTGTGCTGCACCTCACGGCTAGGAAGCCTGTTCACAAACAAACCCACAGAGTGGTTAGGGTTACAATCTTCTACTGACACCTTCACTTTACATTGTTCTCATTATAACTCCTAGTGTATGGCCGGTGCTCTGGATATTGTGTAGGACAATGTTTGGGTCAGTTCAATTATTGACGTCAATAATTGAATTTTCGAGTTCAATTCCGGTATTGACCATCTTCAGTTGGCGTCGACCTGAATTCGGATTCATCCCGCTCCAGCTCAGATTCCCGGGTGAGACAGGGACACACAGCCGATGCTGTTAGTGTGTGGTCAGTTGGCTTTAGCTGTAATGCAGCTGGATTCACGTTGAGCCTCGCTCTCGCATGGCTGATCCGACTTGTTGCTGTAGGCGTCCAGCGCTTGTTTACCAAGGCTGTCAGCATTAGTCTGTGGTGGAGGGATACAATGGAGTGATGAGAAGAATGTCTCTCTCACTGTCATTTACTGTACAATACTACTTTTCTCTTATCATTTAGTGTAAAATAAATAAATCTGTATGTATCTATATATAGACAGATCAACGACGGCTCATTTATATTTATCTATCTTTGGTGTTAGCCGTTAAATAAAGTTGTCAGTGCTATATGCGTCCACTTCCTCTGGGTTTCTTTTTTGAGCCTTCTGTTAGATGTCTGATGAGCTGACAACCCAGGTTTACCAGATATAAAAATGGAGTACTTCTAACAGTCGATGTCTGGTTTCCAGAATGCTAGCTTGTCCCCGCTTCCTAGAATTTTCTATCAATTATCTGTGATGTGTGAGCAAGGACACTGATGTGTCACAGGGAACACAACAACATCCCTGCCTTGGTTTCTCTGTGAAAAGAGTAACAAAGAGAAGAGGGTTATGTAGGGAGCACAATGGAAGTTGAAGTGAAGATAGGCTTGTCATTGATCAAGGACGGGTGACGTTACAGAACTCACACACTAAACCGGTTCAGAAGTATCCAGTGAGAAAACAGGCTCTCTCGTAACTGTCAGTTGCTCTGTATTGGAGGATCTGTGTCCAGATGTTCATACTTTTCCTGTATCATACCAGGTAATGCTGAACTGAAATACAGCTCATTACATTTTACAACTATCTCTTAATCCTGCTCGCACACTATTAAAAGGGGAATTTAATTTCTGTGCTGTGATATACGTTAGGTCTTGCAAAGTGGCCACCTAGCAAGTTAGCAAACCAATGAAGTTGCATTTTTATTTATCATATCTGAAATAGTTAAGATGATATTTGTCTGACTGACATTGGTTGTTTTGTTTGTAGCTTATTCACCTTGGCGTTATATCTCAGATGAAGAGTTCACAGATGAAGAGACTAGCAAAATTCATTCATGTTTTTACATGTCGGTCTCCACTCCGACATGCGTCCTGTCATTTAAACATACCAGCCTATACAGGGCCCTGGGCACTGTCACACATGACTCAAATACTTTACTGTTGTCCCCGAATACGTTTTAAAACATACCTTTCCCCTTACTCAATTTCTCTGTTCGTTTCCTGCACTACTGTAGCTCGTAGTTCAATCTCTGTCTCTCTTCCCCACACTCTACCCAGGAGTGTCGTCCCGTGTCCCAGAGATCATGGCGGCCGGAACCCACTCTCCCGGGGGACCCAATGGGATCATCCGGAGCCAGTCCTTCGCCGGCTTCAGCACGCTACAGGAGAGACGTTCACGGTAAGGGATTGGGGAGGAAGTTGTCATGGAGCTCGGCACAGCTCTAGGATCAGTGTGCCTTTTCCCACTTATAATCGTAACTGTTACCGTTGTCTTACTTCAGATGGGTATATAATGACACCAACTGACGTGCTGTGGCTGTTACTTGAAAAACGCTAAGCTGACCTTAAATCCATGCTGATGCGCAGGCTTATTTCTCTTTACATTAGACGAAGGCTGAATTCTTGCCTTGGAAATATCAAACCATAGTTATCACAGGCATGTAGCTGAGATTGTTCATTACGAAAAGTAGTTTGTTTTAGAGAAATATGAAGTTTGGAATTATATATGCTTGTTAATATGGGTGATTTTTAATAGGACAGTTGATGGCTTCAGCAATTCTGAGTAAATCAGTCAGATGTATAGGATAATAATAAAGCAGTCTTTTTCTGGATGGGTAAACCCTTTAAACTCTAATACCTCAGTATTTTTCAGTGAAGCAGTAAAAGATCCCCCTTAAGAGATTAATGTGGATGTATTAATTGATATACATAGATCAGCTGAGTGAGTTAACTGACAAAAAATGTTTCGAATGCACGGCCCTTGTGATAATGAATGCGTGCGTGCGTGCGTGCGTGCGCGCGTGCGCCTATGCCTGCCTAGAGAAACGTGAACCCAAGGCAACACAGTGCACTCATTCTACACGCTGGCCTAGATTTGTCAGCTCAGAGTTTCAGGCAGGCAGTAGTATGTTCTGACTTTTGGAGGAATCGGCTGTCCATGTATGCCCATATTCGTACGTTTTCAAAGTAATGCTTATTAGAGCCACACACCTGCCGTGTCCCTCTAATCCACGTTATTTGAGGGTTGTGTAAGTACAGTTAGATTTATGGTAGTTGTTCAGTGTGGTAGTCAGCCACGAGGCTGTCAATCATTATAACCAGTCAGATTGGAAAACCGTTTTCTGTCTTTCGAGTGAACAGTATTGGGAAACGTATTTTCAATGTCACACTCCAGCAGAAGAATAGCGTCTGAGCACTCTACAGTGTATATTCCTCTTCCTGTATAGTGGGGTATCGTTTCCACGGGGACTGTCGGCAGGTCGATGAGGCTGTCTCCAATGCGAGCCTGTTATAGGACTTCTTTTTGCACACTGAGTTGAACTATGAAAAGGAAAATTGACGTGACTCGTTGGGACTGAGGAGTCCAGATTGCTGTATTGACCTAAAAAATACCTCCTTTGTGACTATTTCTTTTGTTGAGAAGCCAAAGAAAACCGTCTGGTGTGTTTGTGTGCGTGTGTCCAGGTGTAACTCCTTCATGGGGAACTCTGCAGTGCAGAAGAAGCCCACGTCCAAGCCCAAGAAGTCACATCTGTCAGGGCACAAGGCCAGCAGCGGCTCCAGAGATCCACAGCCCAGGAGGGTGGAGGAGGTTTATGTCACCCTGAAACAAGGCCTGGAGTGAGTACACACACACACACACAAACACACACATACCCACACAGTATTGGCACGTGCATGCATGCAGGCACAGAAAACTCACTTCTCATTTTTCATTTCCTGCCTCTCTAAGTCAGTCTTTTATCAAGTTGGCTCACATGCAGCGTATAACAGTGTAACACCGAAAAACACTGAGCAATTTACTATCAACTGTGAATATTACTGTTACTATGTTGTCCCTCCATATCCCATCTCCTCATTACTTCTCTCTACTGTTCTTCCCTCGTTCTTCTCCTTTGCTGTCTCCCTTCGTCCTCCTCAGTGAGTATCTCGAGGTACACCAGACAGAGCTGGACAAACTCACCTCTCTGATGAAGGACATGAAGAGGAACTCTCGACTGGTGAGACAGGATGTGAGCTCACAATCAGCGACTCTAACACTCACTGTAGCGTCAGTTCTAAACCCGTGGCACGACCGTTGGGCCCTCACACTCCTGCAGTGCTGTCCGGCCCCCCCGGGATCAACAGTGATTTTCTCTTATCCCAAGAACAGGACACCGGATTTCACCGGCCGCTGCAGTCTTGGGATAGAGCAGAGGCTGGGAAACACTGTCTAATTGGACAGATGATGACCATGTTTTTCCTTCATTATGACCTGTAAGGTGTGAATAATGAGGGTAGAAGCTGCGTCACGTTCGTGTACTCTAGCTAGTAGTTCAGGGATTCCCAAACCTGGTCGTGCCGTGACCCCAGTTTAATTTCAGAACAAATCTGTGACCTCTATGGGGGAAAAAGTAGTCTGTTCAACTGATGGTTGCCTTCTTAACTGTAGCAGTTGTGATTTGTAAAATTATATACAGTTTGAAATACATTAAGGTAGATCCGACACAAAATGGGTGTGAATTACCTGTGTAGAAAAAAACATCACAAATGTGTCTGTTCCTTCTCTCGGAGACTGATTAATTCCTGGTCCTGTCCACTTTGTTCTAAAGGGTTCTGAAGGAAACAGACACATTTGTTTTCTGGGTCTTATCAAACAGGTATATTTTGTAGCTTAAGTCATTAATAATTTAGAGCCCCATTTGTAGTAAGAAAAACAGATGCCGCTCTATAAAATACAACTGCTTGTGTTACCCTGATTTACAGTACCAAAAGTGATTTCTTTTTTTTCCTCCACATTCTCTCACAAACCCATTTTAAAAACAGGCAAGTCCTAGTTCGCTGTTCTCGTTACTACGCTAGTCAGACAGCAAACAGATCTCATCTTCTATAATCAAAGACAGCGTCTCCATGGGAGGAGCTTGTTTTAATAGAAATTGTATTCCTTTTGATGTCAGTCAACCCTAATCTGCTTTGCATTTTATGGTGTAGATGTGAGCTTGGCCTTCAAGTGCTATGCAGTAACTAAGGCCTGTGTGTGTTTTCTCCCCCCAGGGAGTCCTGTACGATCTCGACAAGGTGAGTGAGGGGAGGGGATACCTAAAATCTCTGCCTACATGTCCTTCTGTGGGACGATGGGTCTTTTGAAGTGTGTGCGTGCGTGTGTACGTGCGTGCATGCGTGCGTGTGTGCGTATGTGGACATGAAAAACATCCCTGCCAGGACAAGACGGGCGGTTAGATTACCATTAATGTGTCTACTCGAAACTGAAATTATCCGAAATGTTTCCCTCTGTTTTAAGTGCTGTCAGAGTGAATTATAAATGTACTGACAGTATTCACTTCTGTTAACCACACATAGTGACTGTAGCTTGATCTATTTCTGTCCACAGCAAATCAAAAGCATCGAGAGGTATATGAGGCGGCTGGAGTTTCACATGAGCAAGGTGGGTGTTTACATAATAACCCAACAGACTGTGTAACTTGTCTCTTGTGGATTCTGCTGTAACTCAGCCTTTGGCTTCATTGTGGGCTTGTGCTTGGGAAAACCTTCCATCAGAAACATAGGGCAGGCGTGACGTGCTCTGTTTTGTAAAGATTTTAATATTGCTCTCAACTTCTCCCCTCCTCTGGCCTCTACCGTCCACGTGCTACAACACATCCACAGTCACCACGGTAACACTTCAGGCACGCTAGCAACAGCGGCTCATGACTGTTGCTAAGGCTCCATCCATTAAAGCCGGACCATCTAGTACCTGGCGCTTATGTCATCAACTTGGTTTGACACTTTGACCTCCCTGACATCTCAGGTGTTTGCAGAGGTCCCATACCCTGAAGTAACCATGCCTCGGCATATCCTGTTGATATTAAATAGCCCGACATGGTTCAGTCCCCCTGGCTGGACTCCCATCTGGGTTGCCAAGACTTGGTGGCTTCCTCCCCAGCCATGTTGTTGTCAGATTGGGTACATCCCTGTCATGTGCCATCTATGGTTCCCCTCTAATAGCCATGCTGTGTGTGTGCTGTGTGCGTGTGTGCGGTGTCAAACCTGCAGTGGAGCAGAGATGAACGAGCACCCCTCTGTCAGAAAACATCACATGTACCAAAAACAGCTTCTGTGCCAAATGTAACCATGGAAACATGGTTATGTCAGCTACGGGGCTTCTGAAGAGCTAATCACTATGTGACGCTAAACAGTTCCTCACACTATCTACACACAAACAAATCTGTGTTTTTTAAAAGTCTATGTACTTCCAACCTTTGAAAAAGCCCATAGTAATTATCCTTTTGTTACTGTCGATGTTGAAAGGGTAAGTAATGTTGTTCTGTCTGTGCGATTCATTTATGTTGTTACGTTACTGTTTTGAAGCTTAGCGTCGTTAGCATTGAGCACTACCGTTTCCCACTTATTTGATTGTCCCTCACAGCTGACACTGATACCGTTGTTACCCGCACATTTCATTTCTCTCAGAGGCAGCGGGTGTTGAATCTAGGTCAAAGCGCATACCGTCTGGAGCAATCGACAAGCCTCTTGTGACTGACTGAGAGACAAGATTGGTGGTTGAAGGCTGTGATGCTGTGACATGCTAATGAGGACTATTTGCGTTAGGCTGGGAGGCGTCCGAAACTCGGCAGAGCGGGTGTGCGTGCGTGCGCGGTCTGTTCAAGGCTGGCACCATGTGGAGACACCAGGGGCCTCAGGGGACAGAGATCGACTGGTCCTGTTTCTAGTCTGGGTCTGGGGGGGCCCATGCTGCCCAACACGGTGGGGGTGCTGCTGTGTGCCTGATGCCCGTTGTGACAAATATCTCTCCAACCCTAAACACTCTCTTCTTCTCCATTTGTTACTTGGACTATTTCATTTCTGCATTCTCATTGCTGGTGATGAATGTTGTCCGTTTTGAGTTCCTGATAGCTGCGGAGGGTTTCTGTCCGATAACAACGGTCCATCGGTACTGTCGGACCACCTTGTTGTAATTCTTACCGTAAGCTGACAGACATGTTTTGTTAATTGGACAAGGGACTGTGCCGGCTGGGAGCATGAGTGCTTTCAAGTGGGCAGCCAGCTGATGTCTATCTCTGTGTGGCAGACTGCTGACACACACACACACACACACACACACACACAAAGCTAGCCAATCCCAGGTGTCAGCAGATATCTGTCCAATAAGGGCGATGTGAATAAAAACCCAGCTGGTAGAATCAACAGACTAAATGCCCGTCTGCTGAAACGTGAAACCCTGCTTCCATTACCAAGGACAGACCAGGTAAAAGCGTACCTTACTTTAGAGCTTCAAGTGTTAATGTTCCTGTAACTCTGAGTGTTCGTTTTGTGAAAAGATGAAACGTTATTAACGTTAAGTAGGATACGTGTCTTTGCTATGTACGCCCCTCAGTCTTCGTCTCATTTTCAGCCGAGGGTCAACGGGTAGGGACCTCGTTTGGTGGGTTGTGATTGGTAGACAGAGGGAAAGGACAGAGTCCATATTTCCCAAAGAGACATGACTTCCAGGCCCAGTCCCGAGTGTAATTCATGCACATTCTTCTTGATTCCACGCGGTTTTTCACACACAAAAACCGACAACAGCGTACGTGCACACCCCCCTCTGAGGCTTCCGACAGGAAGGAAGCAAGGCAGGGCCAAACCGGAAGGGGTGGTTGCGACAGGTGGTGGTGAGAACAAGAGGAATGGGTACAGTCCCCTCTTTATCTTGTCTTTCTAGAGAAAACAAATGACTAGTCCCAATAGCAGACTAGAAATAGACAGGGTTGTTTTGAAGGGTGTGTTTGTGTAGACATTTTTGCTGCATAAGTGTTGCTGTGTGTAATTAGTCGCACTAAGACCAGAAAGCCCACGCCATTGGCCCGGGCGCCTGCTGCCAGGGGTTACTTAAAAGTTGCCTATTAGCAACAAGAATCTGTGAGTGACGCACAGACATCCCTGTTTCCTTTCTCAAAACATCAGGCAGTCCAAAGTGACGACTGCCCTGTCTGCAGATGAGAGATGTAATTGGGGAGCAGGTGGCATGAATCACCCCTGTGATGGTGCCCTGCTTAAATTACTGTGTGTGCGCACCCGTGCCCATGAACGCTGGTTGTGCCCAGTCCTCATTAGGGAGATAAGGGAGGAAGAGATTGAATGAGTGAGCAGGGACTGACAGCCAGCCGCCTCCTATTCCCTTTCTTGGTTTTGCGTTTTGAGAGGGGGTTTCACATCAGCAGTCTGGTGATGGTTTCCACCCTGTACCTGGTCCCCTCTGTCAGCCGGCATGTGTCCCTCCCCCCACCAACAGAGCCCCAGGCCACCTCCCACTCTACCAGTCTACCCCAGACAGCCTCGTCTCCCACACCTCCCACTCTACCAGTCTACCCCAGGCAGCCTCGTCTCCCACACCTCCCACTCTACCAGTCTACCCCAGGCAGCCTCGTCTCCCACACCTCCCACTCTACCAGTCTACCCCAG
>JACXGJ010004154.1:0-47773 GCA_016801105.1 Esox niger | reverse complement strand
AGTAAATTACATGTACAGCTCGTATTTATAACAGTCAAAGGGGTGTGGTATAATGCTGCACCTCTGTGCTAACTCAATAGAATACATTCCTTTTGTTCTATTACCACCTAGGCCTGGTACAAAGGGCATACTGTCCTTCTCCACATGGGTAATCTCATCAAGTCTGTTAGGGCTTACAGCATCCTGCCATATTGTTCCCTGTTGTGTTTACCTAAAGGGACAACTGCCCCTACCGTCCCCCACAATCACATTCCTAAGGAACAAAGGACAGATACCCTTAATGGTTTAGGCAGTTGAGCAGATGGTCAGAGAACCTAATGATTGTCTGAAATAATACAGATGTCACAACCAAAGACCAGAGTTACATACCATGTAATAGACAAGCAAACATGTCTCCAAAATACATTAGTTAAGAAATTGCCACAACATCTTGTATGCCTTCCATTTTCTTATAATTGCTCCCACAGTTGATTTCTTCACACCAAGCTGCTTACCTATTGCAGATTCAGTCTTCCTAGCCTGGTGCAGGTCTACAATTTGTTTCTGGTGTCCTTTGACAGCTCTTTGGTCTTGGCCATAGTGGAGTTTGGAGTGTGACTGTTTGAGGTTGTGGACAGGTGTCTTTTATACTGATAACAAGTTCAAACAGTTGCCATTAATACAGGTATCGAGTGGAGGACAGAGGAGCCTCTTAATGAAGAAGTTACAGGTCTGTGAGAGCCAGAAATCTTGCTTGTTTGTAGGTGACCAAATACTTATTTTACAGAGGAATTTACCAATAAATTCATAAAAAATGTGATTTTCTGGATTTGTTTTTCAAATTTTGTCTCTCATAGTTGAAGTGTACCTATGATGAAAATTACAGGCCTCTCTCATCGTTTTAAGTGGGAGAACTTGCACAATTGGTGGCTGACTAAATAGTTTTTTGCCCCACTGTATTTATATGCTCTATACAGTGACACAAAAAGTCTATTGATCTGTTGTCAAACGGTTTCAGAGCCATACATATTTGCGTGTCATTGGCATAGTTGTGGTAGTTAATTTTGTTCTGTAGAATTTGGCCCAGAGGTAGCATATAGAGATTGAACAGAAGCGGTCCGAGGACTGATCCCTGTGGAACTCCACATGTCATAGCCACCCTATTAGATTCATGAGTACCAATGGTGACAAAGTAACTCCGGCCATCTAGATAAGATCTGAACCTATCAAAGACTGTACCGGAATGTCCTACCCAATTTTCCAGCCTATCTATAAGTGTTCTATGGTCTACAGTGTCAAAGGCTGCACTGAGCTCTAGTTGAACTAGAACCTTTATTTTATCTAAATCATCGTTCAGCCTTGTCGCAGTCAAAGCAAATTATGCGTTAGGATTTGTTCAGGGTAGTTCAAAACTTTGCTGGCCACAAACATCAGAAGCTACATATTATTAAGCCTAAAATAAAATAGTTTACCAATATATTCAGAGTATTTGTGGTGGATTTTGGAAGAATTCCTTCGTACATGCTTCTTGGGTAATATAGAGTAGATAAGAAACCCTTGCAAGATGAGTAGTTTCCACGATTCTCTTGTCTTTTCACTTGACTGGAAAGTCAGGTATTGTCACCTATATGGCATCATTGTCACCCACAAATGAAAGAAAAATGTACATTGTTGTGCCATGAAGTGAAATAGCACAAAACATATTATGCTTAAGGATTTGTTTAGAATTGACAAAACCTTTGCTGGATACAACCTTCAGTCGCTACGATATAGTAAGCCTAAAATAAACTGTTTATGGTTATATTGTGACTATTTCTGGTGGGTTTTTCTATGCTCTTTGGAGTAATATAGGCTTGATCACAACCCACTGAGCAGTAAAAGAGGAGGGGTTTTCACTATTGTCTCATCTTTTCTCTTAACAAAAAAGTATGTTATCACCTAAAGTGGATATACAAAGTCTACCCACCCTTGTTAAAATGCCAGATTTATGTGATTTATAAGAATGAGGCAAAGAAAAATCATGTCAGATTTTTGTCACTTTTTTCCACTTTCAGTGTGACCTATAATGTGAACAGTTCAATTGAAAAACAAACTGAAATCTTTGAGGGGGAAAAATAAAATAAAACCATAAAATAACCTGGTTGTGTAATAGCGCACACCCTCTTATAACTGGGGATGTGGTTGTGTTCAGAATTAACCAATCAAATTCCTATCACACACCTGCCATCATTTAGAGTGACTCTGATTAATCAAAAATAAATTTCCGCTGTAGGTTTTTTCAGGATTTTTTCGTAGTTTCATCTCAGTGCAAAAGCCATGGTCCGCAGATATATTTCAAAGCATCAGAGGGATCTCATTGTTGAAAGATTTCAGTCAGGAGAAGGGTACAAAATAATTTTCAAAACATTAGGCATACCATGGAACCCAGTGAAGACGGTCATTATCAAGTGGAGAAGATATGACACAACAGAGAGATTACCAAGAACTGGATGTCCCTCTGAAATTGATGAAAAGACGAGAAGAAAACTGGTCAGGGAGGCTTCCAAGAGGCCTACAGCGATATTAAAGGAGCTGCATGAATTTCTGGCAAGTGCTGGCTGTGTGCTACATGTGACAACAATCTTCCGTATTCTTCATATGAATGGGCTATGGGGTAGGGTGGCAAGACGGAAGCCTTTTCTTACAAGGAATAACATCCAAGCCTGGCTGAAGTTTGCAAAAACAAACATCAAGTCTCCCAAAAGCATGTGGGAAAATGTGTTATGGCCTGATGTAACCAAGGTGGAACTTTTTGGCCATCATTCCAAAAGTTATGTTTGGCGCAAAAACAACACTGCACATTACCCAAAGAACACCATATCCACAGTGAAGCTTTGAGGCTGATTTTCTTCAGTTGGAACCGGTACCTTAGTCAGGGTAGAAGGAATTATGAACAGTTACAAATACCAGATAATATGTCACAAAACCTTCAGGCGTCCGTTAGAAAGCTGACGTCTAGGGAAATATTCTGTCTTGGCGTGCTGTTAATGTATTACAAAATTATCTAATGTCGAGACACTATACCGACACTTGGCATACATATTTTTTCGTGGCGTAGTGATTAAAGATACAACCTCTGTCATTGGAGACCCATGTTCGAATCCAATGAGTACAACAACAATCATCCCTTCTAATCGAGGGCCGGCCCGAACTAGACTTGCCTGGTTCCTTTTCTTGTTTTTTCATTTGTATGCTAAATGGTTATTAAATCTGAAAAACCTACTTGAGGACTATGTGGTGTTGACATGTCAGAAATGTTTTTTAGTTGTACATTTGGTCATTAAGTCAGTCCTGTTATATTGTTGTTCTCAGACAATTTCCCCCAACATCGCGGAAAGGTCTGGTGAAACAATCTGTCAAGCTTGGCCAATAAGAACGTTCTGAGAAATTCAGGCATGCTAGGCAACAGCTTTATCAGCTTTAACTACTAACCAATCATATCGCAAAAAACCTTCCCATGCAGTCAGTAACCAATGCATTCCAGGTGACTATTTTGTGAATCTGGTTGACAGATGGAAATGAGTGTGCAAAGCATTCTTCCAGGCAAAGGTTGGCAACTTTGAAGAACAATATTAAATGTATTTTGATCTTTTTAACTCTTCTTTGGTTGCTAATTGATTCCATGTATTATTTCATTATTTTGATGTCTTCACTATTATTCTAAAATATGAAAATTGTGCAACTTAAGAAAGACCCTTAAATGAGTAGGTGTCCAAACTTATAATTAGTACTTTAGATAGTTAGATCCAGAAATAATTGGACACTGAAGTTTTTTATTTTGTCTGTTTTTCCAAAATATATTCAAGTTACAGTTGAATAATGAATAGGGTGTAGTCTCTCAGCTCTCTTCAGCAGAGTGGCAGTTGAAGTTGTCAGATATTGTCTTCATATGCAACACAACCAGGAGGACTTTGGATGAGTCTTTCAAGCCTGGTACTCCGCAGGTATGGGCCAAGACATCATGTCCTCCTAAATTTAAAACAGGCCAAGAGACAGTGAACATTTTGAAAATGCATTCCTTAGGCCTACAAGTGCACAAGTGTGCAACAGAGAGACAACAGCAAGCCAGTGACTCTGCCCCCAAATGGCATTGGAAAAAGGGCATCCTAATGGCGATGCGAGCCCACCTGGCAAGACGGCAAGGGCGGACAATATCAAGCCTATCTGGTCACCTTCAGAAATTCTAGGTACAATTAAAAGGCATGTATTTTGCGCTCTAAGGTTACATGTAGGTATGTATGGCTGGATCAGTTCAGTGAGGTAAATAGGAGCAAGTCCATGTATTGATTAATAAGTTAACAATAACACCTTAAAATCAGGCCTAACCCTAACAGGCAGTCAGTGTAAAGAGGCTAGTACTGAACTAATGGGTTCCAATTTATTTTTTCTAGTTAGGATTCTAGCAGCCGGATGCAGCCCTAATTGAAGCTTGTTTATTGAGTGATCAGATAACCGGAAAGAAGAGCATTGCAGTAATCAAATCTAGAAGTAACACAAGCATGGATTCGTTTTTATGCATCAGTTTTTTATAGAAAGTTTCTGATTTTTGCAAAGTTTCGAAGATGAAAATAAGCAACTCTTGAGATATATTTTATAGGTTCATCAATGGAGAGGTCAGGGTTGAGGGTAACGCCTAGATTTCTTACAGTTTTTTGGGACTATTACTATTTGAGGAGTCAGTGATTTGTTTTCTAATGGTGATGATCTTTTCATCAAAGAAATTCATATATTCATTACTGCTGAAGTGACGACCCACTTCACTTGTTGTGCATTGCTTTTTTGTTTATTTTGCAACTGTATTGAAAATAAATGTTGATTGTTTTTGTTCATATCAATCAGGTTGGAGAAATAAGATGATCGAGCATATGTGAGTGCTTTTCGGTATTGTAGTGTACTGTATATCCAGTCTGAATACTTCCAACTTAGTGGAGCACAACTTTCGCTCTAATTTTCTGGAGGCTCGCTTGAGTGGCCTAGTATTGTCTGTTTACCAGGGAGCAAGTTTCTTGTTACATATTTCTTTTTTTATTGGTGCAACCATATCTAGACTATTTCAGTGTTGGGTTTAGATCCTCGATTAGATCGTCTGCAGATTTATTTTCTTTGTCATTGATGAGCGAACTTGGAAGAAAGAATAGCAAAAAATCTATTTGTTGTCCAAGAATTTATAGTAAGACTTTTGAAACGCATTGTTTGCGGAGCAAATGTGTTTCCTGTTTTAATAGTAAATGAAATAACAGTGATCTGATATTCCAGGATTTTGGGGGGAAATTATTAGATCTAGATTTATCTATTTCTCATGAGAGGACTAAATATAAAGTGTGATTGTGGCAGTGTGTTGGACCTGACACATGTTGGATAAAACACATTCAGTCAATTATAGCTTCAAAGGCTTTTTGGAAATATTAATTTTGTAATCGCCCAAAATTTGAATACTATAGGCCATGACTACAAGGTTGGACAATAATTCAGGAAACTCATTGAGGAACATTGCATATGGCCCAGGTGGCCTGTAAATAGTAGCTATGTAAAACGATTTATCAGCCTTGTTAACTTTAATGAGTAAACTTCAAAAGAATGAAAACCAGTGATTTGTTTAAGAGTAAATATATATTTACTATCGTACACCCCCACCTTTTCGGGATGCATCAGGGATATGATCACTAGTATAGCCAGGAGGAGAGGCCTCATTTAGGGCAGTCAGTTCATCAGGCTTTTGCCATGTTTCACCCAAGCCAATAACATCTAGTTTATGATCAGATATTAATTCATTTCATTTGCATCTAAACTTGGAGCAAGCAATCTAATATTTAGGAGTCCCATTTTGAGATGTGAGGTAATACAGTCATTTTTATTTGTGTCTGAGGTGGAGGAAGGCTTTATCTTAATATGGCTGCTATTGTTAGCACTACCTTGTATAATTTTTCTCCACCTGGAACCAGTTAAAACTGCAATAGTCAAAACTGTACACATTTCTCTGGCTATGCCCTCAACAGACTCTACTATGCTAGTAGGCTGGCTAACCACCTGCTGACTGTCCTGCACCCTTTCTCATGGTGAGGCTATACATTGCACACTGGTTCAAAATCGACCAGAAAGAGGAGTGGGAGGCCCCGGGGCAAGAGGACAAATAAATTAGTATGTAGTTGGTCCTCAGCTGGCAGCTTCATGAAATAGTACACACAAAATACCAATTTCAATATCAACATTCAAAAGGCGACTCCGGGATGCTGGCCTCTAGAGGCTGCAAAGTTAAAGCCATATCTCGGACAGGCCAATGAAAAGAAAAAATGAAGATGAGCAAAAGCACTCAGACACTGAACAGAGAAAAATTGGAAAAAAGTGTTATGGACAGACACACCTAAGTGCGAGGTGTTTATGTTCATAAAGAAGAATTGTTGTGAGATTCAGAACAAAGAACAAGAAGCATGTTGGAGGCAGTGTGATGGTCTAGGGGTTCTTTGATCATGGTAAAATGGGAGATTTATACAGGGTACAAGGGATCTTGAAGAAGGAAGGTTATCATGCCATTTTGCAATGCCATGACATACTCAGTGGATGACGCTTGATTGGAGCCAATTTCCTCTTACAATAGTGTCTAGCACAGTCACTGAATATCAACCCTATTGAGCTGTTGTGGGAGCAGCTTCATTGTATGCTACGTGTAGCACCCATAGGGTCCAGCAGAGGGGGATAGTGGTTGACCGGCGGTACATTGCCAGGCGTAGCCACCACCAGGGTGTCGTCTCTTCTGTGCACAATGAGGCCTGATTCGCAATCAGCTGAGCGACACCCTCATTGAGACAGGTGCAGACAGATGAGCAAATAAAAAACAGCCGGCTGTAAGGAACCCCCTGTGCTGAATGAGGAGGACAGTGAGGAGTTTATTTGAGTTATTTGTATTTAATAAAGTCAGTCATCTGCTGATCTAAAGTCCAACTTCCTGGTGTCTGCTGTGTTCAAACAACCCCCTACACTTCTTGTGTCACGGACGTGAGTGGGGACCCAAGCGCGGATTGGAAGGGTAGACGGGGAGTGGCAGGTATAGGGATCGGAGGCGGGCAGGGAATGGAGTCACAGACAGGCGGCGGAGGTACTGATTGGGGGCAGGCGGTCGATCGGTGCACGGGCGGACGGCAGAAGCACAGATACGTAGCAGGCAGAGTAGTCAGGGACCTGCAGAAGGTCAACACACAGGCTGACAGCAGAAGTACAGGCGGGGAGCAGGCAGAGTAGTCGAGGACGGGTAACGAGTCGGTACACGGGAGATCCAAATGAAACGAAGACTTGGGAGATTGCTGTGAAGAGCATGTGATTTACGACCATTATCCGGCGGGGAAGGGATGGCAGGGGGATGTGGAAATACTGTTGGTAATGGGGCGATTGGGGACAGGTGTGTAATCGTGGATTGGGAACAGGTGCGTAATAGGAAGACGAGTGGGTGTGTGAGTGGCTCAGGAACGCGAGGACCTGCCTCCACGAGATCGCGTAGGCACGGGCGTGACATCTTGGGTTGTCACATGCATAAGAAGTCCAATGCAACTAGTTGGAGGTGCTTCAGGATGCATGGGTTAAAATGTCTTTAGATAACCCCAACAAATTGACAACTTGAATGCCAAATGTCTGCAAGGCTGTAATTGCTTCAAATGGAGGATGCCACAATAATTATTTTCAGTTATCATTTCTAACATGGTCAGTGACTAAATCTTCTGGTAATCAAACTGATTTCATATATGAAATTCATGATATTTCTAAGAACCCATAACTTTTGAATGGTAATATACTTGAACTTGATGGACATTCTATTCCAAAACAATGGGCTTTAATAGGCAGTTAACCCCTCCCCCCCACATCTATATCAGCCTCCACTCTTCTGGAAAGGCATTCCACAAGATTTTGAAGTGTCTCGGTGGGAATTTATGCTTATTCAGCAAAAAGAGCATATTTGAGGTCAATCGCTGATGTTTTACAAGAAGGCAATTGTAGTTCCAATTCCCAACGTTGTTCAATGGTGTTGAGGTCAGGGCTCTGTGTATGTCACTCGAGTTCCTCCAACCCAACCTCGTCAAACCATGCTGGAACAGGAAAGGGCCTTGCGTAAACTGTTGCCACAAAGCAGGAAGCATCCAATTGTCAAAAATGTCTTTGTTTCCTATAGAAATAAGATGACCCTTCACTGGAACTAAGGGGCCTATGCCAAACCCTGAAACACAGCCCCATACCATTATCCCTCCTTCACCAACCTTTTCAGACATATTTCGCTAGGTAGCATTCTACTGGCATTTGCAACAGCCAGATTTGTCCACCAGACTGCCAGATATTGAAGTTTGAGTCATCTTTCCAGAGAACATGTTTCCACAGTTCCAGAGTCCAAAGTTCCAGAGTCCAAACTGTCACCAAAGTTCATAAGACCACAAGCAGCATAACATTTTATTTGAGAAACACTACCTAAAAATGTTATTAAAAAATGTGCAGCTTAAAGCTTCATGGTGACATGGTATTTCTGATATTTCATTAATGTCTGTGTATTTTGTAGAAGTGATTACGGATTTTTTATAGATAGTGTGTGTCATGAGGGGCAAATCTCAAACAACTCATTTGGATTAGATTTTTCTACTGTGCAACAGAATTTGTGCATTTTGTTGCTCATTTATTGTGTTAAACCTTTTCTACAAACTGCAATGAAATGCACTTTTTGAATCATAATACCCTGGCCTTTGTCTGAATATTAACAATTGGATAGGATTAAATGCATAAAATGAATTGAAAGGATGATTATTCTATCCCAAATTTGAAGTCCATATGGATAGTTTTAGAAATACTGGACCTGTTGATTCAAATGTTGCTAAGGAGTTCTGATTTTAAATATGTCTTCTTTAATTCTAGATGTCGCAACTACAGATATCCCAGAGTCTAGGCGACCCTCAAGTTTATTTGACCAGTGTGTCAGACCCTGGCTCCCTCACTCCTCTTACCCTGACCCCTGTTGGGGCCCCTGGCGCACCAGGAGAGTGTGTGGTAAACCAGCCTCAGGGCCACCCTGTCTTTGTGGTCATCAAACAGTCACCTGTGGCGCAATCCAAAGAACAAATCCACTCGTCGGAAGATGAGCTGGTGGAGACTATCAGCTTTGAGGAGAAGCATCATACGGAAGAGGTGAGTAGGTCGAGAACCCACAATACTCAATACCTTTTATTCACATGATGGTGGTTTGGTTTTGACCTTTTCCCAATTTTCCAGGTTTCAGAATCTTCATCGGGACGAGGGGAACCTGAAGCCCCCCTCTCCATTGATGTCTCCCCACCCTGCATGAACCCAGTAGGCCAACCTGTCGGTGAAGGGGAGGGACAGGGAAAAGACAAGGCACATCTACCAGGCAAGTCATACCAGGGTTCCAGACTAACTTCTTTCATTGATGACACATGCACATGTTTTCATTGTGTCAACATTTTGGCACAGTGTTACTATATTTACTGTATTTGTGTTACTGTATCCCATTATGTACTTGCATCAATGCAGGGAATGCTTAAAATGCTCCTCCAGCATGGCACATCCATATGTGACGTCGCAAGCAAGTTGGGAGAGGCAGTCAGTTGCAGAGGTCCCATCCTGCTTCAGAACATTTTACCCTCCTTTTAATTAACTAAATAAAAAGATCTGACAAGGTCATGGTAGTCTATAGGACTGGATGATATGACCTAAAGACAAAAACACAATTAACTGAACATTTTACCTAAATTACGTTTATTGAACAATTTAGATTATATATTTTTTGGTTTGTTTTGTAATATGAAGTTCACATTGTAACATTGTAATATCAAGCACATTTATTGATTAAGAAATGTGCTATATGAAAAGTTTTTTGCCAGACTGCATAAGCAGAGCTGGCTAAGAAGAGCGAATGTCTCTTACTGAGGGAGTGACTGACTGAGTACCCCTTGTTTAATAGCCTAGTGGTTAGTGAAGCAGACCTGCAAACTACAGGTCCCCTGTTTGGATCTCCTCACAGGCAAAGCGAAGTACGGATTATGATTTATTCTGTATAGACTTAGAAAGTGGCTAAAACCTTCAGTATCTACATTATAATAAGTCTGAAATAACACAGTTTACAGTTATATTGCGACAGTTTCTGGTGGATTTTTGAAGTACACGTTCGTGCATGTGTTTTTGGTCAGGATAAACAAACACATTTGCTGGCTACAACATACAGTAGTTACGTAATAGTAAGCCATAACTAAAACTGTATACGGTAATATTGCGATTGTTCTGTCAGGGAAAAGTTCATCTTCAGTCTCGCTAGCAATTGCTTAAGTCTTATGAATATTCCTAGGAAGATAGTAGATACTAGTAAGCCTATTACTGGCTGATAAGCTGTTAAAATGACCAGTGGCAAAAGCCATTCAGTTCATAGACGCTATGGTGGAGGTAAAATTCATAAAAAAACTTTAGTCAGTTTAACACAATGCTCAATGGTGTCTAGCGACTGCTGAAACGTGTAATGGATGGCGTAGTGGTTAAAGACAGACCTCTCACGTGGAAAACCTATGTTTCAATCCATTGAAAGCAACAACATTTATTAATTTTATTCGTGGGCCGCATTAAAACTGTTTATGGTTATACAGTATTGTGACTATTTCTGGTAGATTCCACTATTCTCTCATCTTTTTACTTGATGAATAAGTTAGTTAATATAATTATTATAGAATATTGCAAACAATCCTTGTTTAATACAAAACACTCATTACGTTCTTACTCAGTAGCCTAAAAACAATTAACGTTAATTACAGTATTTGTATTAACGCAGAACAGAACTCACCTATGCATGTGACTCAGCATTCAATCATTTCAGTAATTTCAGTCCAATGTCGAAAAACTCTTGATCTTCGTCTGTTTCGGGAGTTCATCAAATTGTAGTAAAACAATGTCATAATCCATGTTGTATTGTCCAATTCACAACGTATAGCTTATACCTTACACCGTTTGAAAAAGAGTTGTACATTATCCTGAGCGAGACATAAAGATCCAAGTATCTAAAATGATCAGATTTTCACATTACTACAATGTGGGATTCCTAGCTTACAAAAGGGCAATTGTCTTGCCTTACGGGCAATTCCCATTTGCTACAGCGCCGGCTATGGACTCAGTGGTTCTTTGAACAAAGTAAAGATCTGTCCCCCATGAAGCGAGTAGAGTCGAAGCTAGGCAAGTAGTTGAGCCGATCCCATGCAGTGGAAAAGAGCCATTTGTTCGGGGAAAAATTATGGTAAGCAACGGCGAGAGACGGCTGTTTCTATGTTTACTGTACATGTCTACACAAAGGTCCTTTACACAAGCAATAGTGCATAAGTCAGGGTCAATTTTATTTATGAACTACCTATGTTTACCAAAGTTTTGTACACTAAGATTTAACAATTTTGAAATAAAGTTGGAAGAAAATGGCAACACAAGCAGATACGGCAGATCACAGCGCACGCCCTCTCTTCAGTGGCAAGCCGCCAGCGTAAAGCAGTCGGCCGTGTGGTGGAAATTTAATCGATAGACACTCTTAAAGGAGTAAGACAGAGACAAAATGGCACAATTAGCAGTTTATTTGCAAATGGAGAAACACATCAAACGCTTACAGAATAATCATTTGAGGAGCCTCTAAAGGAAATTACAACAACGGTCAGTATTTATAACAGATAAAGGGGTGTGGTAAGAATCTTGGGTCACACAGGTTTTACCCAAAGGGAGGGCTGTCCTCCCCCACATGGGTGACCTTTTCAATTCTGGAAGAGGACTTGGAGCATCTGGACAAACAATAGATGCCCTGTTGGGTTATACTGATGGGCAGATTTATGAGTAACCCTATAATCTGCCAATATCAGTCAATGATGCCCCCTAGGCAAATACCAGATCCCTCTCTCCTACATTTCCTAAGGAACAAAGGACAGATACCCTTATTGGTTTAGTCAGTTGAATAGATGGTCAGAGTACCCAGTGATCCTCTGTATTAAATAGACATGTGTGTCACAACCAGAGACAAGTCTCCAATGTACATTAGTTAAGAAATTGCCACAACAATCCACCCTCTTGATACAACACCAACCCTTGGTATCAATCCTTAAAAACAATTTCTTCATTAGGATACAGACTGCATCAAAACAGTACTCTTTAAAAACATGACCCTGTTGATATCATTACCCCAATGATTAGAGAATGGAACAAACCTGAAATGTCTGGATCCACATTTTCATGCTTCTAGACCATTACCTACATATTAACTACAAGACCACACACTTTCAATTCACAGAACTATAACATAGTACAGCAAAACGTTTGTTAAAAACATTGGCCAAAGGAAGTAATTTCAGGTGACACACACATATACTGACAGTATGAGGTAAGTTGCATCCTTCAATTTGTTACTGGTACAAAGTCCTCTAACGCCAATTGCTTGATTCACTGAAAAGTCCTTTCGTGATTCCAATAAGATGTACTTCCAAAGGCATCACAAATGTTCTGCTCCTCCAAACGTCAGACAGTCAGTATTTCTTGGCAGATCGATGTACCAGAAGTCAGATGCATATTACAAGGTGTTGTCCTTCATAGTTCAAATGCAAGTTATGATGACACAGCTCTTGTTGTCTCCATTCTAGCTGCTCTATCAGCCAGGACAGGAGAATCTGTGTGCTCTCCTTTGTGCATACCAAAATGACCAGTTTTATCTAAGGGCTCTATAGCTGCAGGCCAGCTCACTTTTCTTTCAGTGTCAATTCACTGTGCCTAATTTTTAAAGCACCAAAGCTCTCCTGTTGCGTATGGCGTCAACCCCAGGCTCCTCTCTCAGCTACCTAGACAACAGATGAGATGTACCTGGTATGGACCCAACCAGTGTGGTATGATGTCGTCCAGTTGGTCTTTCCGCACCCCAGAAAACATTGTCCAGAACCGGAGCCTTCCATAGCTCCCCCGGTCGGTTGGAGTTTGCCTTCTTCATCTCATTGCAGAATCATCAGGACTAGAATTAGTCCAGCTGTCAGGAACCAGGCATTACTGTAGACCAGGGGTGTCAAACCTGTTCCATGTGTCCACTCGGCCCTCCATGGAACCGGTTTGTCACCCCTGAGGTAGACCATCCGGGGAAGTAGAATCCGCTTGCAACTGTGGGACTATGCGTGTGTGTGAGATCCATCTTATCTCAGCCCACCTCACAATTGTCCTTAAACTTGTGTACCTGAATATCCATTATCTTTATCGTTTCCTTTGTCTATTGTCTATGTAGATTAGAATAGTGGAAACACTAACATTCCTGGTGCTTCTGTTCTGCTAGTGTAGCACCATAACAATTCAACTCTTTTTTTGTTGTTGGTTTAACAACCAACAATTAACAAAACTATAAGAACAGAAGAACAATTTCCTATTACTGTTCCAATTGCTTATCAGTTAAGATAGTTTGCTTACACTTAAAAAACAGTTCATAAATAATTCTTAGTTAATCATCTAACCATATCTCAGTAGATGTATAATTACATTTGATTGTTTTATCTTGGACCTACAATCAAATTCACCTTTGGTTCACATAAATGATCAAACACCTTATTGCAAATCAAAACATTTCACACCATCTTGAAGCTCAGCTAACATAACTGTTATTCAGCCTTTAATTTCTACACAAGATGAAACCCAGTGTGAATTCCTCCAAGCCTTTTCTCATTTAGCCTAGCACATCAAAGACATTGCAATCCTGTCATAAATCATGACCACCCTTTTGTCCTGTCTCTCCAGTCCTTGTCCTAAAACAGGGTGTGAGGGTCTCAATTAACTAAAAGTATTCTAGATTTTGATCTAGAAATATGTGACACTTTTACACATGGAAACAAAGAATCCATATACAACTTACATCTTTTTTGTACTCTTCAACTCTTGTATGTACTAGATAAAATCTCAAAGTAATAGTTACAATTTTCTCTCAAAAATCTGAAGGCAGGTCTGAACCCAGACTTACTGTTTGAGAGATAGCTGATGGTCATAACCAATCCAAAACAAAATAATAAAAACAAAGTATTCAGTGTAGCCTATTTAAAAAACAATGTTGATAATGTCACCAGTAAATCTGTTTCTCCTCCAAGGAGATCAAAGTCAAAAACCCATTTCAAGCAGTCCCCCCCCACCCACAATGGTGTTTGTGTGAGTGAGTAGCGCTCTCCAGGGAGTCTGCACCTCTCTTTATAATTTAGACTGTGTATAACTTCACAACTTGATTTTCTAGAATAGAACTTGATGCAAAATTTCTTTCTCAGTTTCAATTTAAACATAGCAATACGTAGTACCCATGTAAGGAATAACAAAATCTGCTCCCTGCACCTTTTTACCAATTTATTCCATAATGCATGAGATTAATATGGCTACTTTTAATCAAATATAAAACAAACAAACTGAACAGTCACATTCTCATAGTCACTATTCATTCCAACAAATTAGTTATTTCTCAGCTAAACCAAATCAAAATGTAAGATGTATTCTACTCAGCCATAACCATGTTAGATTTTACATCAAACAAAACAGTTTCCAAAAATCCAAATTAGACAAACACTGTAACTAGATACTAAGGGCCATAACAGATGTTCTGATATAACTGTTTCTAATTTAACTAAGCAAACAGGAAAACCCAATCCTTCATGTAACTCTTTTAAGTACCTATTTAATTTGCTTTGAACACTAAGTTCAACTCTTTTTTACCATAGATTTCCCCTTGCTTTCACGTCAGTCAGTAGAAAATGAGACCGTCTCTTGTGTTTAGGAATTATAATCCACATAACCCTTTGACAAAGTTGTCTTACTCAAAGACCCAACACCAAAATCAGCATATAAAAATTTCCCCTGGCAATTCCACCAAACAAAGCAAAACTTGGCAAAGTCAAAAGAAATCTCAATGAACGAGATCAAATATCCCACGAAGGAATACAAAATGCAGCCAATCGGATCCCTCGTGCACAGGGAATATCAAAAGGGAAAATGCAGTTACTAGGTCGGCCACAACCAGACATTTACAAATGCCCGGTAATCGGGCCATGACCACATACAGACCATGGACATAAGGTCCAACCTTCACTGCTGCATGAACTCAACTATTCACAAAACCACAAGTTGTCCAATAACTTTGGAGTTTTGCAGGAGCAATCCATACTCCATTCTACAGTCTCTAAAATTGGTGGACATCGAGCTTTGACAAAATCCGCGATGTCCTCTGAGCATAACATGTGGAGTTATACCCCACCACATGCTCAACAGCCCCTAAGCTACCAGTGCTCTTCCTACGTGGTTGGAAATCAACCCGAGGTCCACGCACTGCTAGCCCACAGGACCAAATCTTCCCTACCTATAATACAGGACGTACGAGGAGAGATAGGGGCTCAATTCCCCTATTGCCGAAAAACAGACGAGACATCGGTCTCGCATTCGCAACAGACATAAAACAGAAACCAATTCCACCAATAGAGAGCTGTTAAAAATCCTGCACTAATCACCCCATATTAGGCAGACTGCATGGGATTGTAACTAGTGCTACCAGGACACGGAACAACAACAACCTTTACGTTACAACAGTTAAATACTATAAAATTACTTTTACAAACCGTACCGTCTCAAACCCAACTAACTACTTCCACAAATCCACCAAACCTTACATACCGAAACCAACTACCTAGCTTACCAAACCCTACGAAAAGGTATAGATCCTGCATTATCTAAATACATCTGAGAGAGAACAAAACAATGTTGTGTTAAGGAACAATCTCACCGGCTGACGCTCTCTGGTCCATCTCCTCTGACTGGCAGCACCCCTCCTGCAGGCGGTTAGCGCTTTACTGGCCAACCTCCCTCGCATCCACCTCAGGACAGTCACGAACCCAATGTCCAGGCAAACCACATCAATTTACAAATTGAGAACAGGAGAAAAGCAGCAAATGCTGGTGGCCTGCTGGCTGTAGAACATTATAGCCTCCAGGGGCCCCCAGTAGCAAAACGCCGGCAGGCTGCCATCGATTGCTCACTGGGAAGTTAGTAGATACTGGTAATGCCTATTACTGGCTATTACACTGTTAAGAAACGGTTAGTGGCAAACATACAGCCATACAATTCAACAACACTATTTGTGATAGAAGACAACTTAGTAGGGTAAGTTAGTCAGTTTAACTGTATCAGTATCATTCACGATTGGCCGGTTAGCTGTTATTAAAACAACCAGTGGCAAAAGAGGTTACTCACTCACACCATGTCCCGACAGCATATCATCTATTCAAATTCGCCTACCCATAGCCATGCCAAATCCCACAATCTCAATCTTTATTTTCTCTTAGTATTTCTTTTGTTTCTGTATGTTTTCTTTTCCATGTCACTTTTGTAGTGTCTTTGGGTCCCTGAAAAGCACTATATAAATATAATGTATTATTATTATCAAACAAGAATGCTAGCCAATGCTCTCTTAGCTCTGTTGCATGAATCCACCCACTTACTGCATTATAGCATGATAATTTGTCATTATTTAATGTTTTTTCTAATCTGAGCAAAGCATTATTGTTTCCACCAAAGCATATACTCATAGTGAAATTAACAAACAACTGTACTCTGCATGAATTGCAGATGTACCCTGTTTTATTGTTTGTAATTAACATCTCTAGCCACCATGACTACCTTATCTCATTGCCTATTCATGCATTTGGTTGAATTTGGGAAAAATGTAATAGAGATACTTCATTAAGTATTTGGTTGTGGATAATATCTTTCAGGAAATCGAATGTTTACAACCATTCACCTGAACACCATTCTAACCACATTTCAGCATTATCATCAAAGGTCTATACCTTGGCCAGCTTAGGTGTAATCAATGGGTTAAATGCTTGCACACCATGTAGCTGTCCAGATGATAAGAGGTGCTGATATTTGTTTTATACAGTAGCCTAATGTATCAGATATTGTCCTTGGTGCGTTAATCAAAAATGCAATATGAGATGGCAAGATTCTGTTTAGATTTACATGAGCTACATTTAGATTCAGCCAGTTATTGTGGCAAGTAATGGACTGACATATGTATATTATCCTAAATTAAGGGCATTGACAACTTGCATTTATTTATTTCCAAGTCAAGCACTGTCCATAGTTTGCAATAAAACAAAGTATGTCCTTACCATAATGCACTGCTTTTTAAATATTAAACTGTGTATTAAGGGCCAAATTTGAACACATTTTTAAATTGCAATTAACTACAGAAGATTATGCGATTATCATAATTAATTATTTTAATTGTTTGACAGTACTAATATATAGCTAATGAGTTTGTTAGCTCTCACATGGATGCCTTAAGCAGGCAAGATATTGAGCCATTGGAAGCAGAAAATAACTTTCAAAAGACCCGCGTAACAAGGTAATGGAACTTTATAAAGATGGAATAGCATATAAAAACATATCCAAAGCCTTGCAGATGGCAGTCAATAATGATCAATCTCTAATTAAGACAATTGAAAGAAGAATTGTTCGGGATGCCAAGAAAAACTCTCAGGTTACCTTTAGTGGAAATCACTAAATGGGAAAAGCATAGAGACTGTAGATTCTTGTCACACGTAAAGCTTTACTAAAGATTTATAAACCTGGAGCAGTTAACAGCACTCTCAACAGAGTCAGGTCAAAAGCTTACTGTTGAAGGTTGAGCTCTGGCCTATATACATTTTGTACAGCCCACAATGTAGTCTCACCAGCTTCTCTGCAACCTTCAGCTTATAACAAGGTGTTTACAGCTCTTGAGAAGTTTAGCCAAAACTATACCTATCTGTTGTAGGCACATCCTGTACAAGTGAGCAGAGCCATAACACATAATGGCCTTACTAAATGACTGGGTTCTACGTAGAATAAGCAATATGATTTCATTGTACTATGGAATAAGAAAATGTCCACCACACTGCATGTTGTCATTGATACTAAAGGGGGCAATACACAGTATTATGAACTAAAGATATGCTGACTTTTGACATGGGCTCAGTTCATTTCTTTCATTGCCATGTTTTGTTTTATGATTGTGCCATTTTGTTATGACCTACAGTTGAATGTGTATCCCATAAGAAATAAAAGACGTGTTTTGCCTGTTTACTTACATTTTCTTTACAAATGGTTCATTATATTACCAGTTCTCCAAGGGTATGCAAGCTTTTGAGAACAACTGTTTATATGATATTTAGAGAAATGTTTTTGCTTTGCAGAACAATAGAATGATGTTAGCATATGCCCGTAATAAAAAACATTAATATTAGGCAGCTCATTTACCAACTTCAGCACGCATTTTTAAAATGGTCTGTTCTAAGGTAGGCATTTAATTTATGATTTTGCTATGTTTATTGAATGAGTCCACAACTTTATTGTAATGATTCAACATTATTTTTGTTGACGTGACTACTGTGTAATAGTTTTTGTTTACTTGTTTTTTGTCCATCCTCCCCCCTCAGAAAATTCCATGACTCCAGCAGTTGATATGCCAACAGCTCCTCTTCCTGCACCCCCAGAAGTACAACCCCCAAAAACCAAGAAACCCAAAGTCTTGGAACTGCCCTCTTCCTCCACACTCCTGCCCCCTGGCCTGTCTCTGGATAGGGTAAACGCTGCAGTCAACAGCATTCTGGCCCCTGGAAGTGCCACCAACACCCTGACTCCTACAGTCTTCACATCCCATTCTCTGGTAAGTGATATGTTTGGACTGGTTGATGCCTCATTAGAAGAGAAAAACAATTAAGATTCATGGGATCAGAGTTATCAAATGTGTCGGTATCAGTATTTTTTTAAATGTCTTTCTACCCCTTATATGTTTTATCAAGACCATATGAGCGTTAACTGGGTAAAATTTAATCTAACATGTATTTTCTATTTTTTTCTGTTTACTCTACCTCAGACCCCTGTATTACTGACACCCAGCCCTCTCCCCTCCACCATCCACTTCTGGAGCACGCTCAGTCCAATCGCTCCTAGGAGCCCGGCCAAGCTGTCCTTTCAGGTATTTCCTTCCTCTCCCTGCGGCTGCCTGGCTGAGATCACTTGAGCAGGCCATCTGGCCTTATCAACAAATTGACATCGCTTAGAGACGTAGGATTTATAATGCTTTTTGATTAACCTAATCTCATATTGCTCACCACACCACAGGTATATAGCCTACAGTTTGTTGTGATGAGTGCATCAGTAGACGAGAACGATTCATCTCCCGCTGTTGGAAAATAATCATAGTGAAAACTTTTTATATTATACGCGGGGTCATAACTGGACATTTGTTTAAAAACCAATGCATAGCTGAGCGGGAAATGTAGCACTCTGTCCTTTTTAACACAACAAATAAGGGACAGGATGTAGTTCTAAATCATAATCACCTTATTGACTTTGTCACATTAATTTAGTTTGAATTGCAATGGGGAAAACCCCAGCGTAGAACAGCCACATACATGGGAAAGTCTGATCAGAGAAATTATTTGGTTTCTGTGCAGTGGATGAAGTCATAGAAAATATAGCCTCATAGGTTTGTGTTAGGCATGCAAACACCAGAAAATGTTTGGCCTCTGCCAATAGCCAATATTCATGCACAACTATTGGCCAATACCAATACGGATGTTTTGACATTTCTGTTCCTGTGTACTTTGGTATAAATTAATTGTTTCTAATTCCAACAAATGCATTGGTTATAATGAATATAATAGCATGCCTAATTGCTCAATGACAGATTATATACAACGCCATTTCCCAAGGTTGGGACACTGTGTAAAATGCAATCAGAATGCAATGATGTGCAATTCATTTAAACCTTATATTCTATTAAAAATAGTATGAAGAAAGCATATCAGATGTTGAAACTGAAAATGTTTATTATTTCTTGAAAAATTAAATGCACACTTTGAATTTTATGCCAGCAACATGTTTAAAAAAGGGTGGGGCAGGGGCAACAAAAGACAGGAAATGTTGTATAATGCTAAAAACAACAAACTCGCAACACACTTGCAACAAATAATGTAGGCAAATTGTGCAACAATTTAAGAATAACATTTTTCAGAACATAAAATCACAAAGAGTTTGGGAATCTCATAATCTACGGTATATAATATTAAAAGGTTCAGGGATTCTGGAGAAGGCCAAAAACCAATATTGGATGGCTGTTGGCGGCACTGCATTAAAAAGAGACACGATTATTTTGTGGATATCACTGCATGGGCTCATGAACACTTCCAAAAACCATTGTCCATGAACACAGTACATCGCTGCATCCACAAATGTAAGTCAAAACTCTACCACACAAAGAATAAACCATATATAAACAAGATCCAGAAACACTACCACCTTCTCTTGGAGAAGGACTAATGGACTAAAGCGAAGTGGAAATCTGTTCTGTGGTCTGACAAATTAAGATGTGATATTACCTTTGGGAGTCATGGACACCGTGTCCTCCGGGCTAAAGAGGAGAGGGACCGTCTGGCTTTAGCTCACAGTTCAAAAGCCAGTATCCGTGATGGTATGGGGCGCATAAATGTACATGGCATGGGTGACTTGCACATCTGTGAAGGCACCATTAATTCTGAACCATATGTATGGGTTATGGATCAACATATGCTGTCATCCAGTTTTTTTCAGGCAGGGCCTTGCTTATTTCATGAAACCAATGCCAAAGCATCTTCTGCATGTATTACAACAGCATGGCTCTGTAGTAAAAGAGAAAGCCCATTGAAAACATTTGGTGCATTCTGAAATGAAAAACACAACAAAGGAGACCCGAACTGTTGAATAGCTGAAATCCTATATCAAGTAAGTGTGAGAACTTTTCACTTTCAAAATAACAGTAATCGATCTCCTCAGTTCCCAAATGCTTACTGAGTATTGTTTAAAGAAGAGGTGATGCAATACAGTGGTAAACATACCCCTGTCCCAAACTTTTTGATAAGTTGCTGGCTTCGAATTCTAAACATGCACCTTGACGTGGCAATATTTGCCCACTGTTCTTGGCAAAAGTGCTCCCAATCTGTCAGATTGCAAGGGGCATCTCCTGTGCACAGCCCTCTTCAGATCACCCCACAGATGTTCAATTGGATTCAGGTCTGACCTCTGTCTGGGCCATTCCAAAACGTTAATCTTCTGCTGGTGAAGCCATGCTTTTGTGGATTTGGATGTGTGCTTTGGATCGTTGTCATGCTGAAAGGCGAATTTCCTCTTCATCTTCAGCTTTCTAAAGGACGCCTGAAGGTTTTGTGTCAAGATTGCCTGGTATTTGGAGCTTTTCGGATTTCCCTCCACCCTGATTAAGGCCTGGTTCCAGCTGAAGAAAATCAGCCCCAAAGCATGATGCTGCCACCACCATGCTTCACTGTGGGTATGGTGTTCTTTGGGTGATGTGCAGTGTTGTTTTTGCACCAAACAGCTTTTGGAATTAGGGCCAAAAAGTTAAACCTTGGTTTCATCAGACCATAAAACATTTTCCCACGTGCTTTTGGGAGACTTGATGTTTTTTTTTTGCAAACTTTAGCCGGGCTTGGATGTTTTTCTTTCTAAGATAAGGCTTCCATCTTGCCACCCTACCTCATAGCCCATTCATATGAAGAATATGGGAGATTGTTGTCACATGTAGCACACAGCCAGCACTTGCCGGAAATACATGCAGCTCCTATAATATCGCTGAAGGCCTGTTGGAAGCTTCCCTGACGAGTTTTCTTCTTGTTTTTTCATCAATTTTGAAGGACGTCCAGTTCTTGGTAATTTCTCTCTTGTGCTATATTTTCTCCACTTGATGATGATTGTCTTCACTTTGTTTCATGGTATATCAAATTATTTTGTACCCTTTTCTTGACTGATATCTTTCAACAATGAGATCCCTCTGCTTTGGAAGGTATCTGCGGGGCATGGCTTTTGCTCTGAGATGCAACTTAGAAAATGTCAGGAATATCCTACATTAACAGCTGGACAATATTTGTGATTAAACAGAGTCACTTTAAGTGATGGCAGGTGTGTAATGAGTTTGAATTTGATTGGTTAATTCTGAACACCGCTACATCCCCAGTTACAAGAGGGTGTGCACACTTATGCAACCAGGTTCTGGTAATGTTTTCATTTTTCCCCCTCAATGATTTCAGTTTGTTTTTCAATAGAATTTTTCACATTATAGGTCACATTGTTTGTCTAATTTTTTCCTTCACACAACCTGGCATTTTAACAGGGGTGTGAAGACTTTTTATATCCACTGTATTTTTCGGAATACAATAACAGTTCTAATATTTAACATTTGTTATGTTGTTTTTGTACAATTTTCTATTAAATACAGGGGAAAATGATTTGATCATTGTATTCTGTTTTTATTTGCATTTTATGCAACATCTCAACATTTTTGGAATGGGGTTGTATATACAGTGGGGCAAAAATATATTTAGTCAGCCACTAATTGTGCATGTTCTCCCACTTAAAAAGATGAGAGAGGCCTGTAATTTTCATCATAGGCACACTTCAATTATGAGAGACAAACTGAGAAAAGAAATCCATAAAATCTGAATGAATTTATTGGTAAATTATGGTGGAAAATAAGTATTTGGTCAATAACAAAAGTTCATCTCAGTACTTTGTTGTATACCCTTTGTTGGCAATGACAGAGGTCAAACGTTTTCTGTAAGTCTTCACAAGGTGTTCACACACTTTTGCTGGTATTTTGGCCATTTCCTCCATGCAGATCTCCTCTAGAGCAGTGATGTTTTGGGGCTGTCGCTGGGCAACACAGACTTTCAACTCCCTCCAAAGATTTTCTATGGGGTTGAGATCTGGTGACTGGCTAGGCCACTCCAGGACCTTGAGATGCTTCTTACGAAGCCACTTCTTCGTTGCCCGGGCGGTGTGTTTGGGATCATTGTCATGCTGAAAGACCCAGCCACGTTTCATCTTCAATGCCCTTGATGATGGAAGGAGGTTTTCACTCAAAATCTCACGATACATGGCCCCATTCATTCTTTCCTTTACACGGATCAATCTTCCTGGTCCGTTTGCAGAAAAACAGCCCCAAAGCATGATGTCTCCACCCCCATGCTTCACAGTAGGTATGGTGTTCTTTGGATGCAACTCTGCATTCTTTCTCCTCCAAACACGACGAGTTGAGTTTTTACCAAAAAGTTATATTTTGGTGTAATCTGACAATATGACATTCTTCCAATCCTCTTCTGGATCATCCAAAAGCTCTCTAGCAAACCTCAGACGGGCCTGGACATGAACAGGCTTAAGCAGGGGGACACGTCTGGCACTGCAGGATTTGAGTCCCTGGCGGCGTAGTGTGTTACTGATGGTAGCCTTTTTTACTTTGGTCCCAGCTCTCTGCAGGTCATTCACTAGGTCCCCCTGTGTGGTTCTGGGATTTTTGCTCACCGTTCTTGTGATCATTTTGACCCCACGGAGTGAGATCTTGCGTGGAGCCCCGGATCGAGGGAGATAATCAGTGGTCTTGTATGACTTCCATTTTCTTATAATTGCTCCCACAGTTGATTTCTTCACACCAAGCTGCTTACCTATTGCAGATTCAGTCTTCCTAGCCTGGTGCAGGTCTGAATCTGTAATTGCCTAATGAACATCTAGTGTGCATTGACAGGCAATCAGAATAGTTGTTATGACTGTTTCACTTGCTTTTTACATGTTTAAGGTATGTCACCAAATTTTCATTCTGAAACACCTGTAATTGACTCACCAAACATGCGTTTAGAACACATGTATATTAAAGGTGTTTATTGTCACAACTACAGCCTTTTTATGTGTGTTGTACATAGACACTTGTGATATTTCTTTCAAGAATGCTTATTGTTGTCAATAACTGTTGCATGTATTTGCATTTTAGTTCTGAAATGTATCTTCCTTTATGTGAAACTAGCTTTCCCCATGCATTTCTATTTGTCATTGTAGCTAAGTTGGTTAGTCTTGAATAGGTGTGTTGTTATAATGAATACGTTCCCATTTTATGGGATGTTATCTAGTTGGTTATCCAAGCAGCTATTCCTGTTCAGATGCCTTTGTAGGTCATAGTAATTTTCTTATTCACGTTTATGTTATTATTCGTATGACCTGCAGGCATTTAGTGAAAATGTATTTTTTTTGCAACTATTTTTGCAAAACATTTAGCTAATCAAACAGAAGAACCAGCTAAGAAAATAGTTTATAACTTGTCATCAATAGCAACTTAAATAACACACCTGTTTCTGTCATTCCAACTGACTGCACACAGGTTTATATAATTTTTTTTAACAGATGTCAGCCCAGACAGATTACATTCTTTAGAACATAGACCAAGCCCGTCCAAGCCTGTCCATAAGGCATTTTCTGCAGTTTCACAAAGTAACTCTATCAAAACATTTTATCAAACTGTAATTCTGTTGACCACACATGGCAACTAATCATTTATTATAATCGTTGAATTATATATGGACTTTCAATTTGGCCAGACCATGAATCTGAACAGTGAGCTATGTGCATGAGTCCACTGACACAAACAAAATTCACCATCAAGAAGCTTAAAAGATTAGGTGCTGACACAATGATTCGGAACCAACGTTTTGGAATTCTGGTCCTGTTGATGTACATGATGAGAAAAATATGACATCTACTTGTCAAGAAAATGCATTGAAATTGTTAGCTTTTTATTTTAACTTGTCACAATCATGACATTTTATCATCATCTTCATCTGCTTATCCATTGTCGGGTCGCGGGGGCAGCAGCTCCACCAGGGGACCCCAAACTTCCCTTACCCGAGCTACATTTGCCAGCACTGACTGGGTGATCCCGAGGCGTTCCCAGGCTAGTGTCGAAATAATCTCTCCACCTAGTCCTGGGCCTACCCCAAGGTTTCCTCCCAGCTGAACGTGCATGGAACACCTCCCTCGGGAGACGTCCTGTTTTGAAACAGCTAGGTCATGTGATTAGGGAGCTATTAACATTCTAATCTGTGCGTTATTTTTCAATATATACATACTGCACTGAAGTGAGTTTAAGCTTGGAAATTGGATCGACACTCACCTCTTCAAACCTTGACAGCTTTTTAAAAAAGTATTCAGTTAATACAATATTGGTCTCATTGTGATTACCAAAGTGTATCCAATGTTGATGTATCATTCTCATAATGGTGGCGTACTTATTGTATAAGTTATTGAAAGTACCAAATTCTGTCAATTTGTAAAATCGTCAGAGAAGATTACCTAACTCCATTCCTCCTCATGGTCTTTTGCAAACTTCAGCCTGGCTCTTCTTTAATGAACTGCTTTTTTCTAGCTTTGCACGACATCAGACCTGCCCCTAGGAGCCTGTTTCAAACCATCCTTGCTGTGCACTTAACCCAAGCTGCTGTTTGACATTCTTTTTGTAGGTCACTTGATGTTATCCTACGGTTGAGTGACATTCGAATGAGTTGATGGTCATCTCGGTCAGTCGACAGTCGTTATCACCCTCTGCCAGTCTGTAGCTTAGTTGTCCTCAGTGTCTGTCAGTGAGCGTCACTGTATTCCTCTGCCAGTAAAGCCAGAATTGAAACCTTCTTTTCCAAATTTTTTTGTAATGCTGAATAGTTCTTTTTTTATTCATATTACCTTTCAAGGTAATACTTGCACTGTTTTTGCCATCCTACTGGTCCTATTTCAATAGGACAGTAATGACTACAGCAGTGTTTTTTATACTTTACCTCATTAGATTTGGTTTAGGTAATCACCTAATCATTACCTCATTATGTTAAATGAGGTGTGCCTGTGTTGGAATTTATCAGACACTGGAATGGAATGGCTGCTATGCATGTAGAGATGCTGATTTAAGAAAAATTCGGAGTGGTCTCTTACATTTTTCCAGAGCTGTATTTTCGTTACTTTGAGGTTGCTATTACACCAATCTGCCACTAGGCCTGGTATCGCAGTTTGTATTTACTTTTCATTATAAAATCAGTAAGAGACCAAAATATGTAAACAGAACAAAATGTTTACATAATTATTATAATGCAAACCATATAATACGATGACACAAGAATGGAATGGCTGCCATACATGTAGAGATGCTGATTCAAGAAAATTTTGGAGTGGTCTCTTAATTTTTTCTAGATCTGTATTTGGTAACACTTCAAATAACAGCCTGTTACTTACACGGTATTACCCAGGAAACTACTAAATGACAATTAAGGTTATACGTGTACATAACAATGAATGAAGAATGTAATTACTATATAACTACTTAGGGTTTTGCAATGTTCATTCGTGGTAAGAATGCATAAGAATGTTGGAACAATTTAAATATTATGTGTACGTACACGAAGGAAGAACATTACTACTACATACCTTCTGACTGAATGGACAAGTGATTAAAAGAAAGTATTTGAAAGTATATATTTTTCATTCTTATTCATGCTTATGAATTTACCATTTAAGAGTGACTTCACTAATGTATGTATTTCAAGTTAGTTCACAGAATTAAGGATTTTTTAAGAGACAACAGAGAGGAGATGATATGCTGAATTAAAAATGCTCTAAAGCACTATTTTATCGCATTGAAGGAAAGCTGACGAATGAAATAGGTAGGCTAAACAGCTGAGTTGACAGATTTGACTGATGTTGATAGTTTTATATTAACATTAGTAGGCATACTTTAAAATGTGAATATCAAAAGGCACTATATTGCAGGTCTGTCTGGCTCCCATTTGGAAAGGTCCCAGATATACAACTCCCCCAAAATATGTTTTTTCCATATATATAATTATTTATATATTTATAAAAATGTATACAGTCCCCTCCAAAAGTATTAGAACGGCAAGGCAAATTCCTTTCTTTTTGTGGTTCACTGAAGACATTTGGGTTTAAGATCAAAAGATGAGTATGAGACAAGAGTTCAGAATTTCCGCTAAAACTGTCTAAATATATAAGGTGAAGCAAATTTGTATTTTGCTAAGGTGCATATCATTTCTCCTGTTTTGATTGACCTTAACATTAAAGGACACCTGATTCTTCTCCATTGCTAATCAAGCCATTTAGAAGTTGAGTAAGTTGTATTTTTCCTAGGTTACTCAACTGATATTTATTGCAGGGGATATTGCAAGACTGGAGATAAAAATCTTAATATAGATTAGGTACATCATGCAAAACATACATTTTTTACGATTTGAAAACATGTCCTTGTGAATATCTTTTTTCTTGTTGTCGTAAGAAATCCAGAGGATGTACTACGCCGACGCAAGAAACCTCCGAAAGACATCAAGAAAACCTGGGACCGTATACACAAAACATTTAATCTTACCACTAGGAGCATTCTTAAACAGCACTAAAAGTTCCTAGCTAATAGTTTCTTTTTAAAACCTATTCACAAAGCTGCTAAGACCAACTTTAACAAAGGAATCGAGAGAAGTCTTAAGCTAAGAGAAAGGGCGGGGTTGATCCTGTTGCGATGGATGATGTCACGTTCCACTAACAAGCTTATTTAATATGCTCACCGTGATTGGTTGATCGGGGAGGGGTCAGTGAATTCATCAGGGCAATACTGTTGAAGGATGTGTCATGTTGCCATTCAAATATGATATTTATTTGATATTCAAATAAAAATGTTGGCCAAGTATCATTGATTAAACCAAGAATGATATACTCACTAGTCAAAATATGTTCAGCTAATTGTCAGCCTCTTATATGTCTGGCAGCTCTTAAAGAAATGCTTTGTCATCTTTTGATAGTACATTAATTAGTTCAGTTATGTGTTCCATCTATACTGTAGCACCAACGACACCAGGTGGTCCAGCTATTGCCATGAAGTCGGCTTTGTTTCTTTGTAAATGGCAAATGAGGAAAAATAATTATTTGTTGGATGATGTGGGGTCTGGATAGGGCATTTATTGTTTGATTTAATATTCTACTGGCATCTGACTGAGATAGACGTAGTTCATCTGCGCTACTTTGCTGCATTTTCCCTCTGGCCAGGTAGCAAAGAGTTGTCACAAACTTGGTCTCCTGTGTTATTGGGTGGTTTGTGTTTGTTGGTGAATTGACTGCATCAGTGATTAGCTCTACTATGAATATAATGCCCTCGTGATTAAAGTGATACCTTTTTAAAAGCTCAGAATAATAAAATTGTAAAACGTCGATCTGATCACGTAGCGGATTACGGACAGCAGCCAATTTAGGATTGTTTGTGATTTTGTCTTAGTGACTTAGGAGTCCTCTTGACTACTCCTAACTTTTCCCAGATTTAGGAGCTTGTTTTAGCGCTAAAACGATTTGTTAAATATTCTTAGGCCAAAAATGTAGGAGTCCAAAATGTAGGACTGACACGCCCATTATTTTTTAAGAGTTACTCCTTAATCAGCAAGTTAGGACCTATTTTTAGCCTTACGATTTTTTGTGAATACGGCCCCAGGAGCGTAAATTTAAGCAGAGGTACGTACAGTTAAGTGGAAATCAATGCAAACAATCTGACTTGAATTATATGTATTTATTTCATCTCCGCTAGTTTGCAATTATTATTAAATGCATTTGTTCATTATTAATGTTTGCTGCCTTCCGTCCATTAATACTACTAATAATGTTATTACTTGGATTTGTTTAACACTGCAAAAAATATAAAACATGAGTTTTATTTTAGACTATAATCAACTTTACAGGACAAGGATAGTACTAAGCTTTTCTATAATACCAGCCCACATAAGTTATGAGTCAACAAGATGTAAAAAGTGTTCTTTAGAACATTATTTGTGCACACTGATATGGCATCATGGTAGCCTGTACATTTTTTAATAAATTTTATCCGACATAAGGTTAATATAAATAATGTAATTTTCATAATTGTTTTTAAGTTACTGTACTTCTAATTGTTAGTGACTAGTCCAGTTATTTAAGACTAAAGAATGCATTTTACAGAAATTCTCTGTACAGGTCGAGATAGCTTCCAAGGGGAGGGCTCTGGGTCTCGTCCTCTATACCGTGATGGACAGAGGCTGTGTGATTATGCAGAATTTCTAAAGCGTATATGGACAGGACAGCACACCAGACCTGCAAAACAACATTTTGAATATGACAAGGATCTCCAAATTGCTTCTGATGTAAAAAAAAAAAAAAAAAAAGGTTCAGGTAATGGTTGTAGTTGTCATTTGTAATTGTATTTCACAGTTTTTTGTTTCAATAAAATCTTTATAATTGACAGATGTTTTTTTAAATGTCATATATATCCAAATGGTGTGGATAACTAGATTTAGTGTTGATTTATTTCCTTGCAGGCTTTTTTTTAGAACCCCGTAATTTAAAGTTGTAATTGATTATTTAGTTCGAGGAGTTACATGTTAAATACTGTTCATTTGACTAGACTAAACCGACTTGCTTGGTAGGTCTAACTACCCTGTATCTAGGTGGAAACAGACATCACTTCAAATAACAGCCCTCTTTCCTTGTAACTACTCTGTTGCTTTGTGGGAACAGATACCGCTTCAAACTACAGATTACAGCCTTATTTCCTTTTCACTACCGTGTATCTAAAAACCCGTTTCCAGAAAAGTTGGGGCACTGTGTAAAATGCAAATAAAAACAGAATGCAATGATGTGCAAATCATTTATCCCTGTATTTAATTGAGAATAGTACTAAGACAAGATATTTTAAATGTTGAATCTCAGAAATTCAATTTTTTGGGGGAAATACACACCCATTTTGAATTTGATGCCAGCAACAAATTTAAAAAAATATTAAACTGGGGCGTGTGTACCACTGTTTCGCATTACCTCTTCTTTTAACAACACTGTAAGTGTTTGGGAACTAAGACCAATTGCTAGAATTTCTTATGTAGAATTCAAATTATTGCTTGTTATTGGATAACAGCTGCTCAACAGTTTTCGGGTCTCCTTTGCTTTATTTATCATTTCAGAATGTGCCAAATGTTTTCAATTTCTGGACAGCAGGCATGCCAGTTTAGCACCCAGACTCTTTTACTACAGAGCGATGCTGTTGTTAAACGTGTAGAATGTGGTTTGGCATTGTCCTGCTGAAACAAGCAATAATTTGAATATTTAATTATCCTCAACAACAGTTAAATCTGACAACTAAATTATTTAGCCTACCCATTTCATTCATGGAGTCACACTCCAAACTCCACTATGGCCTAGACCAAAGAGCTGTCAAAGGACACCAGAAACAAAATTGTAGACCTGCACCAGGCTGGGAAGACTGGATCTGCAAAAGGGAAGCAGCTTGGTGTGAAGAAATCAACTGTGGGAGAAATTATAAGGAGATGGAAGACATACAACACCACTGATAATCTCCCTCGATCCGGGGCTCCACGCAAGATCTTACCCCGTGGGGTCAAAATGATCACAAGAACGGTGAGCAAAAATCCCAGAACCACACGGGGGGACCTAGTGAATGACCTGCAGAGAGCTGGGACCAAAGTAACAAAGGCTACCATCAGTAACACACTACGCCGCCAGGGACTCAAATCCTGCAGTGCCAGACGTGTCCCCCTGCTTAAGCCAGTACATGTCCAGGCCCGTCTGATGTTTGCTAGAGAGCATTTGGATGATCCAGAAGAGGATTGGGTGAATGTAATATGGTCAGATGAAACCAAAATAGGACTTTTCTGTAAAAACTCAACTCGTCGTGTTTTTGTATCCTCATCCTTTGTTCTTAAAAAATCAAGCTGGAGTTCATTAAAATACTGTATGGCTTGGTTATATAAAAACAAATGCTTGAATTATGAGTAAGCAAAAAATAAATGGAGCAAATTTTGAGAAAAAATATGAAC
The DNA here is from genome assembly GCA_016801105.1 of Esox niger. Taxonomy (NCBI): domain Eukaryota; kingdom Metazoa; phylum Chordata; class Actinopteri; order Esociformes; family Esocidae; genus Esox; species Esox niger. The sequence goes on along the minus strand of JACXGJ010004154.1, from coordinate 17,000 downwards.
TTTGTTTGTATTCAACATGTGCCTTGCACAAACATGTGTATTTGTATTCAGTGTGTGTCTGTCAAACCTTGGACAAAAAAACGATGGGCAGGGTCAAACGTTTGACTCCTCACACATCTATCCTCGCCCCAAACTACACATTGGAGTCAGTGGTAATTGGACCAAATGGACATAAAATGGAAATGTATGGAAAACTAGCTAGTTCTACATTATTCAAGGCTAATTTCAAAACTAAAATGCACATTTGTAAATGTAATACTTGTTGACCACAAATAGCAAACATGAAAGTAACATAAGCATGTAATAAAGAAGTGCAAAAGAGTCATAACAAGCATCCGCATGTAAATGCCTGAAAATGCACACTAAATGTTTCTGTGACAATATGCATGTTTTGAAAGTATGTTCAGAAGAATAAAAAACAGGCATCTTGCATGTAAGTGATACCTATACACCTTGCTTGAAAGCAAGAGTTGTAACACATGAGGGCTGTATTATGAAGGGAGTTCAACCTCCTCAGATTTAATGCAGGTTTATCAAGGAGAGTCAGGGTTGACATACTGATTTCCTAAGTTGGTGTTAAACGTTTGAGATATTGTTTAGTCCTTGTCATATGTTCTCTATTTTGTCTTCCGGACACTTTATGTGTAGTATGATTGAAATGTAAGGACATGTATAATAGTCTAAATCTAAATATGTGAAAATAATTAGGATAATTCAATTATAGCCTACATGCAGGCTACATGTCTGAAATTGACCAGTTACTTGCTGTTAACGGAAGTTCTACTTCCTAGGCTGTATGGCTACCCATATGAATTTAATGCTATTGCATTAAGAATAAATACATTCTAACAATCATTTCAGCTGCAACCCCAATGGAAAGCGCACTGGCAACAAGTCAGGATTCAATATGAAAATATTCTATCAAGTGGTATGTACTAATAGTTTTCATCGTTAATACACAGTACATATGTGGTTTGTAGCCTACACTTAATAGCCTACTCATGTGTTCACAGCCTTAATGTACAGGATAATATATTAACTGTTTTGATTGCCCAGATTAATATGTTGGTATGTATTTCACATGCCTGTCTTAACCTTGTCTACAGTTGAGGGGGGTATTATAATAAGTGTGTGAATCATGCACCAACCCAGGCCACCTAGCCTCCAGACTGGTCACTGATGAATGGTAATCACATGGCATCTGACAAGGAATTCAGGCAATTTTAATATAATTATAAGAAAATGTAGCTTTGTCTTGAATATAAGTAGAATTTTTAAGGCGAAATAATGTAGGCTTGCCTACATTTCAGATCAAATCAGAAATGGGCCCTCATAAAATTATGGAATTATTAAAAAATGTAATTATAATAGCCCTATTTGTGGAACAAATGTAATATTTGAGTGACATAAAAGAGAAGAGCATCTGGGCGTGGGGGGGGCACATCTAAGATTATCTCATCCCGGGCCCAGGCAAGACTGTCAGCTGGCCTGCTCTGCAGTATAAGCTTGTGGTATTTGCGATCTATAGATCATTTTTTTAAACAGACACAAAAAGGGTTAGGGTTTGCATTAGCTAGCAGACAAAAAAATTCCATGTTTGCATTAGCTAGCACAGCTAGCTAATGCATGTATTCATTTAAACGTAGTTTCGGGGCTCTGTTACAAATCCTCAGGTGCCCTACCCATTGTTCCTAACTGAGGTGTTTTTGAATGGAATAGGGTGACTACAGGTTGTGTGGGACATTTAAGTTTGTGGTAGTGTGCTCTGCCAATTTTGCAAGCCAATCAAAACAATTCATTTTGTATTGTTGCTCAATCTATGCTGGATATACAGTGGGGAGAACAAGTATTTGATACACTGCTGATTTTGCAGGTTTTCCTACTTACAAAGCATGTAGAGGTCTGTACAAAAATCCTGAAACTCACATTGTAATGAATTTTAAATAATTAATTTGCATTTTATTGCATGACATAAGTATTTGATACATCAGAAAAGCAGAACTTAATATTTGGTACAGAAACCTTTGTTTGCAATTACAGAGATCATACGTTTCCTGTAGTTCTTGACCGTGTTTGCACACACTGCAGCAGGGATTTTGGCCCACTCCTCCATACAGACCTTCTCCAGCTCATTCAAGTTTCGGGGCTGTCACTGGGTAACACAGCCTTTCAGCTCCCTCCAAAGATTTTCTGTTGGGTTCAGGTCTGGAGACTGGCTAGGCCACTCCAGGACCTTGAGATGTTTCTTACAGAGCCACTCCTTAGGTGCCCTGGCTGTGTGTTTCGGGTCAAGACCCAGCCATGACCCATCTTCAATGCTCTTACTGAGGGAAGAAGGTTGTTGGCCAAGATCTCGCGATATATTGCCCCATCCATTCTCCCCTAAATACGGTGCAGTGGTCCTGTCCCCTTTGCAGAAAAGCATCCCCAAAGAATGATGTTTCCACCTCCATGCTTCACAGTTGGGATGTTGTTCTTTGGGTTGTACTCATCCTTCTTCCTCCAAACATGGCGAGTGGAGTTTAGACCTTGTCCTGTATCCCATCACAGCCTTGTTCAGGTCTATTTTTTTTTTCCTGATATCCTTACACAGCTCTCTGGTCTTGGCCATTGTGGAGAGGTTGGAGTCTGTTTGATTGAGTGTGTGGACTGGTGTCTTTTATACAGGTAACGAGTTCAAACAGTTGCAGTTAATACATATAATTAGTGGAGAATAGGGGGCCTTCTTAAAGAATAACGAACAGATCTGTGAGAGCCTTAATTCTTACTGGTTGGTAGGTGATCAAATACTTATGTCATGCAATAAAATGCTAATTAATTTTTTTTTAAATCCTACAATGTGATTTTCTTGTGAACAATGTGATTGTTTTAGATTCCGTCTCTCACAGTTGAAGTGTACCTATGGTAAAAATTACAGACCTCTACATGCTTTGTAAGTAGGAAAACCTGCAAAATCAGCAGTGTATCAAATACTTGTTTTCCCTACTGTATATTATTCAAAAATGTGTTTGTATGTACAGTACTAATATTCTAATTACCCTAGAATTCCCTAAATCTACAGAATGTTGACATGCTTGATATAAAAATGTGTGGTGAGCATGTACCATCATTTGTAATAGTGTAGCTGCTTTAAATGTTATTCACAAGCTTAACTTAATTTTTTCAGTTCCCTTCCAATGGAAGCAATCATATCCATATTCCTGCCTTGAGTGTGGATGGGCTGTCTACTCCTGTAGTGCTGTCACCAGGTCCACAGAAACCATGAGGCAAGACATGGACTTCTTCCACAGAACTGTGGACATTGATTCTCCAATTCAGCTTATTAGAGGTTGGGGCCAAGTGGACATTAGGTATACTCCATGACCATGCCAAGTGCACTCAGCCAGAGTACACTCATGAGGGGTAAGCTGGAGGCCAAAATGCTTTTGATCGAATTATTTTATAGCAGTTGAGAGCCTGCTTTCCCAGAACTTAATGATGAGCTAGCCCAGTAGCCTCACACTTGTTCCTGATCAAGACCAGGTGGTGAGGTTGGTTTGAAATATAGAGGGGCTACTTGTTCTTTTACTATTGTGTCTTATTTATTTTTTGTCTTGAGAAAAAGGGTATTTTTTGGTGCATCTCTCTTTTTGTAGGTTAATATTTTTGCTTGAATTTTCTTAACTTGTTAAGGCACTTGACTGTATAAAAGAACATCAACTGAATTGGTCTATAAAATTTCATTGTTTTACATGCAGTTGATTTTCATCTTAAGTAACTTTCAAATTGCCAGTTGCAAGAAAGGTGAGACTGGTATCTGTTGTGGTACCATTCAAAGAGTTGTATTCCAAGATAAGCTTTGATGGAACTTTGAGGCTTGATGCAGTTTTTAATAAGGAGCCAAGTCATTTGAACATTTTACAATCAAGTTAAAGAAATGGAGCTACATTGATAATCTCATGGCTGGATTTGAACTTTTATTCTGGAAAAGGTGACCTTTCCTATTTTAATGTTCTGGTGGATGTGTTATAATGATTCAGATGAATAGATGTATTGCTTATTTTCTTGTAAAATAGTTATTATATTTGTAATTATATTACATTGTGACTGAATATGTGATGCTCAGTTATGTTCACAGTTACCATCATTCCAGGTTTTCCTTTATTTTGAAATACTTAGCATTTTAATTCCATGATGGAAACATTGTATCATGTGAAACTTCACCAAAGACCAGCTGTTATTTTAGAGATACAGTAGTAGCCTTCATTGAGGAAAGGGCTATGACACCTTATAATGCTATTGAAGTCACAGACAATCCAGTTTACTTGCATAATGGATTTAGAAAAAGAACTATATATCCAAGGATTATATGGAATGGTTAAAACCAACTATAACTTACTGTAGATCAAGCTTTTGATCAACCTTTATTTAGAAAGTTTAACATTTGTTGTTTTTACTAACTTCTAGTGGATGTAGATGAAGATATTTGTCCTTTGCCCTGTATATGTATTTTATTTTAGGTAATGACAACATAATTAGACATTGGTATGCAAATCTGCATTAACGATGATGATTATGGAGCCAAATTGAGCTCAAATGTACTGCATTGACTGTAAGAAAAGAAAAACTTAACTGAAATATTTCATAGTATGAAAAACAATCTTCAATTGTATGAATATTGGTAAAGGGTGGTAAAAGAGTATGCTAAAATAATTAAATAGATTTTCGCGCCCTATCGTAAAATGGCTTCCTTCAAACATGTTTTTTAACCTTAGCTTCTTCGTGTACAATTTCTTTCATCTATTCTCAAAACCAAGCCTTGAGCCTCTATTGTCGTGGAGGTGGGGCTATATTTGGGCATGGAATTTTCGATGTCAGCCTTTCCATGCACAGCTTTAACAATTCAGCCTGTGGAGAGTTTAAGAATTGTGTAAGCTATGCTAAATGTGTACATTTAAACATAATAATAAACCGTTATTCACAGGTTGCATCAACGTCACTTGCCATGGTCACAGACACAGATATTGGTGAAAGTTGAACGTACTCTGGTGAGAAAGGTTAAACAGGGGCTAATTAAATAACACATTTTTAGCAACCTTTTTACCAAATTTGAATCTATTTTTCTCATACAATTTAAGTTATTTTTTTATACTATTAAATATTTCAGTTAAGTTTTTCTTTTCTTCAGTCAATACATTTCAGCTCAATTTGGCTCCAAATATGTTTATGTTTAAAAAGTCTTGTTGGTTGCTTAGGAAGAATCCAACAATTGTGTTTTATATGATGTGAACATTCTTTATTATATTGTAGTTCTTAAAAGTGTAGACGAGAGCTTTCAAGAGTTCTGACTTGTGTCATTGGTTGCTCAGCTTACTACTTTATCATCTAGTAAAGTAGCAGTGCCCTTCTATCGTCAGTGAACTACTGTCACCTATTATTGGAATGACTAATTTCTCTGCTACTATACTGGAGTCTGTATTGCAGTCAGTTAAAGCCTGTGTTGTCCTACATAGGTTTTTTTTGTCATTACAATCCAGTAATATCTGAATTAATCTAATCTAATCAAGATGTGTAGTTTGCACTTTGAAAACTTGCAATTCTTGTTTATTTTTTATGTTTAGGACAAGTCTATGTTTTATGTCTGTCAAAATATGTGAAAGTGTATACAATGAGATGATTGAATCAAAACAAAACTTTTTGCCATGGGAATTTGTTAGATTGGGATATTTTAAACAACGGATATATACATATTTAAGAAATAGTGTGTGTATAAAAAATAAAATAGGAGTGCCTCACGACCAAGGGGTAGACCCCAACTGGCAAACAGTTTATGTTTGGGTTGAGTCCCCTCCCCAGAATGTAATGTAATGGCTCTATGCGATCACTGCTCTGTGACTGTTTGTTTCTCTGTGAACCTGTCTCAACTCTGGCTTTAGATACAGATGTTCAGCAGATCCAAAGAAATGGCTTCATACAATTACTAAGCAACTATTGAAATGATGTCAAAGCTGCTCGCTCAGGAGCACTTACAACAATCTAACTGAATGTTTGGCTATTCTGAGTGTCAAAGAACACCATCTTAACCTACTGCTGGTAAAATATAGACTGTTGGCCAGGGATTTCATGCATAGCACTTTACTTTCAACCCAGAATCACAGTGTCAAAACCCTGAGTAAGGGACTGCCTATTTTCTACTCCATCCACAGTCACTATCAGCAAAGAATGTTTGCTAGTATTGAAATAATGTGTATCCCTTCATGAAATCAGTAGCCCTTCTCTTTTTGGCTTTCATATGACATTTATTTTCTAGTTTAGTTGTGCTCAGTCACCAATTAGATGTCATGGTAGTACACTTACAACAAGAAAATGCCTTTCATCATCCATCTCAAGTCAAAACTATTTTCTTACTTTGATCACACATGCAACTGAACCGTTGAAAACCATGTTTCTAAATATAAATGCAGTCTTTTCTGTGCTCTTAACAATGCCTTGTTGGTGAGACTGTCTTTTTGTGCAAATTTCATGTAACAAAATTGTAACTTTGTAGAACCAAAATTATGAATGCCTTCATAATCTGTATGTTTACACCTACACCCCAGGCTGTTGTGTTGTACATCTCAGGCTGCATGTTCTGGTCATCATATTTTAACAGTCTTGTGCTTAAGATTATGCCATTGTATATTCTGGTGATTCCAATGTACTAATTCAGCAACTATCCTAACAATAGGTTGTGTCTAATATTATGTCTCTCTAATGTAGGCATAATAGTGTGTTGATCCTACTGCCTTTTTTTATTGCTGTAGTACTTGTGATATATTTTCTCAAACCTGGCATGTTTGTACTGTGTAGATTATTCAATGAAATGTGTTTATCATTGCCCAGACACTTCTGACATGAATGTTGACAAATTGCTCAAGTATCTGGCCTGTTTCTAAACTTGACAACAGGTTTTTATTTTTGACCCATAGGCCAACAGTAGGTTTTCAACGCAGCTTGAGAAACAGTGATGCTATTGTAATGTAATTTGCATAGAGGTATAAATGACAGTGTTTTACATGATTTCTAGTAAAATATCATTTTTGCTCATGCTGGGACAAAAGCCTTTGGAGAGGTTCTTGTGTACCATTTGTCACAAAAGCAAATCTTGGAAATACAAGCCTAAATAATATACCTAAGAATACTCTGATTGCATATGAATAATTGTTTGTATTGACATATATTGCTGTTGTTTTTGCAGTCTTATTGCATAGATACAGCGTTACCATGCTTTCAATGATAAGAGAATACTGCTGTATTCGGATCTACTGCATTTGTGCACAAAAGACGTAATGTGCTGTAAATAACGTTTTCATATTCATGCTCATCAATGGATAACATGAAAAAACTCACCTGATCCTCTCCTTGTCTGTTTTTCTACATGTTGGCCATTTCCATAGTCTTTTAGAGGTGTAGAATTTTACTTGAACACTCACATTTATTGAACTGAAATGGCACCAACATGTTTTTATTAAAACAGTATTGCACTCATATTGGCCAACTAACAGCGTAATATTATGGACTTTCACATTTTGTTGCTTCTAGATGATTTCGCTGTGACAAGACTGCTCAATTGAGAGCTGAGATATGTACAGGTCCTCTGCCCCATGTTGCAGTCTGAACTCCCCTTAAATCTATTTGCTTGTACAGATACCCAGCCTTGAAACGCAAAAGGGCTGGCAGTAAGAAATTGATGCATATAGGCTAGGAAACACAGGAAGAATCCTAGAGAAGCCATACTCACAGGGGAGGCTAATCATTGTCTGGCTGTGCCGAGTGTAGATTATAATAATACATCACCTTTTTGTACCACATCAGTGTTTTTGCATGTTGAAATGACCAGCCAGTCATAACTTCTTTACATTTGAGTTTTTAACAAATGCTTTTATCCAAAGTGACTTTCTGGGCTGGAGCAGTTTGAATTGAATGCATCGCCAAATGACACTGTGACAGATTTTAGTCATATGTTGACTTGGGGATTAGAACTAGTGAACTAGCGTTTCAGTTACTGCCACAAAATATTAGAGGCTGCAACCCAACTTTTCTGATATCATTTAAAGATTACCATAATTAATCAATTCGCATTATTGTTTTAAATCAAATCAAAGTATTTTATAAAGCCCTTTTTACATCAGCAGTTGTCACAAAGTGCTTTCACAAAACACCCGGCCTTAAACCCCAGGGAGCAAACAACAGTAGTGATGAACTTCAGTGGGTAGGAAAAACTCCCTAAGAGAGAAGACATTTAGGAAGAAACCTAGATAGGAACCAGGCTCCGAGGGGTGACCAGTCCTCTTCTGGCTGTGCCGGGTGAACATATTAAAAGTCCAATATGTATTAGTTTGATGCATGTGGGCTAAGCCCATAGTCTATTTGAACCTAGTCCAGATTGGAGGCATGACCAGATGGACAAGGGGGGGGGCAGCAGAGTGGCAGCTGAAATCGTCAGGTATCGTCTTGATCTGCAACACAACCAGGAGGATTCCCTGCCTCTTTCTGTTTGTTTAGAAATGTTAGGTACTGTTAAAAGGCCTGCATCTTGTGATCTAAGGTTACGTGCAGGTATGTATGGCTGGATCATTTCAGCAAGATAATCAGGAGCAAGGCCATGTATTCATTTCTAGGTTAACAATAAAACCTTAAAATCTGCCCTAACCCTAACAGGCAGCCAGTGTAAAGAGGCTAGTACTGGAGTAATGTGTTAATTTTTTTTGTTCTAGTTAGGATTCTAGCAGCCGTGTGCAGCACTATTTGAAGTTTATTTATTGATTTATCAGGGTAACCGGAAAAAAATAGCATTACAGTAATCTAATCTTGATGTAACAAAAGCATATATTCGTTTTTCTGAATCAGTTTTTGATAAAAGGTTTCAGATTTTTGCAATGTTTCGAAGATGAAAATAAGCAACTCTTGAGATATATTTTATATGATCATCAAAGGAGAGGTCAGGGTCGAGGGTAACGCTGAGATTTCTTTCTCCGTTTTTTGGGATACGACCATGCAGCCATTGAGATTCACATTGAGATCTGCCAATAAAACTCTTTGTTTCTTGGGTCCTAAAACGAGCATTTCTGTTTTTCTTGAGTTTAAAAGCAGGAAGTTCTCTGTCAGCCACTTCCTAATATCTGAAACACATGCTTCCAAAGTAGCTAATTTGGGTGTTTCTCCATGCATCATCAAAATATATAACTGTGTGTCATCAGCATAGCAGTGAATATTGACATGGTGTTTTCGGATTACATCTCCAAGAGGCAGCATATATAATGAGAAAAATAAAGGGCCCAAAACCAAGCCTTGAGGAACACCAAAACATACTTTTGTTTTGTCAGAGGATATACCCTCCACACATACGAACTGATATCTTTCAGATAAATAAGATTAAAACCAGGCTAGAACGTAGACCAATATGGATTTTTGGGAGTGATCAATATTGTCAAAAGCAGCACTAAGATCAAGAAGCAACAGGATGGATGCCGAACCTTTGTCTGAGGCCATTAGAAGGTCATTTGTTAAATTCACAAGTGCAGTCTCAGTACTACGATGGGGTCTGAAACCGGACTGGAACGATTCATAAATGTTATTTGTCTTCAGGAAAGCATTCAGTTGTTGGGAAACACATTTTTCTACGATTTTTGAGATAGATGGGAGGTTCGTTATTGGCCTATAGTTGTTCTGGATCCACATTCGATTTTAAGAGGCTTAATTTCCGCTATTTTAGTGAGTTTGGTACACATCCGGAGGAAAGGGAGCAATTTATTATATTCAACATTGGCTGACCTAGCACCGAAAACAGCTGACAATTTGTGGGTTTAGAACTCATTACAGAACTTTTACAATGCTTTTTCAACATTGCAGAAGTAATTACTTTTTTGTTAATTTAAAACTTTTAAGAAGATAAAGAATGATTTCATGGTTGGAATTAGAGACACCCTGGTGTCAAGACAAAAGCAGACATGCTTTTATAGTCAACAGTGAGCACATTGCCAAATTGGCTCAATAACCAGCAGTAAAGTACTATAATTATTCTATATTTGAGGGATGTCTTTTCCTCCAACTTGACAGGGTGGGGGTTGTTGACCCAAGTGTGGACAAAAAGGCAATTAGGAGATGACCTTCCAATACTATTAAGGGATATACAGTCTCGTAGTTGTCAGACAGGCAGAATTCAGACAATGGATCAGATGACTGGAGGTTCAGAGGAATAGGCTGGTTCGAGGTAAGGAACAGGCAATGGTCGTAATGGGTAAACCAAACAGCAGAAATACAGGAGGGCAGGCAGGCTCGGACTCAGGGACAGAAGGGGTTTGGTACTGGGAAGTCAGAGCAGAAAATGGTGACAGGAAACGGGTAATACGAGAAACAAAAACATTGGAAAAGCACAAAAAGACAATACGATCTGGCAGCGGGGAAACAGAAAGCACAGGCATAACTAGACATAGGAGTGTGGGGACAATAACGAGACAGGCGAAATGAATAAGGGTGTGACAGTAACCCCCCTAAGCCCCGCCTGGCGGCCAACCCCAGCACATGCCTGGCATACTTGAGACACTGATGATGGAAGTCTGCAATAAGGGCTGGGTCCCAGATGTTCCGGGCAGAGACCCAAGAGCTTTCCTCCAGCCTGTAGCCTTCCTGGTCCACTAGCTACTGGAAACCCCTGCCATGTGGTCGAACCCTCAGGGGGCAATGCACAGTGAACGCAGGACAACCATAGACCAAACTCGGAAGAGGGACGTCTCTGGGAAGGGTAGATGGGACAGAAAGACACAGGCTTGACACGGAACACATGAAAAGTGGGGTGAACATGAATGGAGGCTTGCAGATGGCCCCGGACCACCACGGAGTTGACAATGTAGGTGATCTGTTATGGCCCAATGAATCGAGGCGCAACTTCCGGGAGTCAACCTTCAGGGGCAGGTCACAAGTGGACAGCCAAACCATCTGTCCAGCATGGTAGCAAGGAGCCGGAGTCTGTCGGTGGTCAGCCTATCACCAATAATATCCCTTTGTGTCGAACAAAGGCCTGGGGCGACGGCACTCCCACCTCCGCTTCATGTTCAGGGAAACAGGGGTGGTTAATTACTCAGAGAACACTCAAATGGCAAAAGGCCAGTAGCTGAACAAGGAAGGGTATTGTGTGCATACTCAACCCACATGAGCCGCTTACACCTGGAGGTGGGGTTAGACGAGACCATGCACCGCAGGGCGGTTTCCAGATCCTGGTATGTCCACTCTGCCTGACCATTGGACTGCGGGTGAAACCCGAATGAAAGACTGACTGTTGATGTGATCAGGGCGCAGAATGCTTTCCAGAAGTACTGTAGGAGGAATACTGGGAACGTCAGTCAAACCCAATGTCAGTAGTAAAAAAAACGTGGTGTGCATTACAAGAGCAGTTTCTTTGGCAGAGGGGAGCTTGGCAGCGGAATGCAACAGACTGCTTTGGAGAACTGATCGACCACCATCAGAGTGGTGATGTTGCCATCAGACAGCAGTAGATCAGTGACAAAGTTTTAAGTCACATGGGACTAGAGACAACGGAGAATAGGTAGAGGGTATAAGAGACCTGAGGATGCCTGTTGCCACAAAAGGAGGAACATCCCTTCCAATGGATGACCACCCGAAGCGCAGACGGATGACCACCAAAGTATTACGTGCCTGGTCAGGGACAAAGTTCATACTTGAACTGTATTGAACATCTCTGTGGAGACCTTAAGATTGCATTTCACATATGCTCCCCATCCAATCTGACAAATCTTGAAATACAGGTGTGCAAAGCTTGATAGAAGCATAACCAGGAAGAATCTACCCTGTGATCACTGCCAAAGGCTTGTCCTACAAAGTATAGAATGAAGCATTTAAATGCATTTGTATATGAGATTTCAGTTTTTATTTACAATAAATGGCCTAAAATTCCCCAAATGATTTGTTGCGCATTGTCATTATGGGGTTGTGTGTAGATTGAGGGCAAATGAAATAATCAATTATAAATTTGTCTGAATTCTTGCCAAAGGCACTGTATTTGGCAAAAACTTTTGTTTAGCTTACCATGCAAGAGATTAATTTGTTCAAATGAAATGGTAGATCATTTAGGTTTGTGTCCATTCATGCAATTAAGAAGATTTTTTTTTAAAACAGGCTCACAGTGGGGTTAAGTTTGAGAGCTCAGTCATAGGCACTGTGATGGACATTTCATCGATAGACACTCAAAGGAGTAAGACAGAGACAATTCTCTAGGCACAATTAGCAGTTAATTTGCAAATAGAGAGACGCGTCAAATGCTTACAGAATAATCATTTGAGGAGCCTCTAAAGTAAATTACATGAACAGCTCGTATTTATTATAGTTAAAAGGGGTGTGGCAAGATGCCACCCATCAATAGTAGGTCACACAGGTGGGAGGGTTATCCCCCAACCTTATCCTTCCGGCCATAATGTTCACTGTTGTGTTTACCTAAAGGGCCAACTGCCCCTACCGTCCCCCACAATCACATTCCTAAGGAACAAAGGACAGATACCCTTAATGGTTTAGCCAGTTGAACAGATGGTCAGAGAACCTAATGATTCTCTGAAATAATACAGATGCATGTCACAACCAAAGACCAGAGTTACATACCACGTAATAGATAAGCAAACATGTTTCCAAAATACATTAGTTAAGAAATTGCCACAACAGCACGTGAAAAGAGAAGAGTGTTTAGCCTGGATTTAAAAATGGACACATTTGGTGAACATCTAAGATCTTCTGGTAGTTTATTCCAGTTGTGTACAGAATAACTGCTAAGCGCAGCTTCTCCATGTTAAGTTTGGACTCTGGGCTCTACTAGCTGACCTGAGTTCATGGATCTTAGAGCCCTGCTCGGTTTATGTTCTTCAAACATATCAGAAATGTATTCAGGTCCTAAACCATTCAGAGATCTATAACTAAAAGCATCACTTTAAAGTCTATTCTGTAACTGACCGGAAGCCAATGCAAAGATTTAAGAACCGGAGTGATGTGTTTGGTCCTCTTGGTCCTGGTTAACATTCTAGCAGCTGCATTCTGAATGAGCTGCAGCTGTTTTACAGTCTTTGTAGGGAGTCCAGTTAAGAGGCCATTACAGTAGTCAACCCTACTAGAGATAAAAGCATGGATGAGCTTCTCTTGGTCTTTTTGGGACACCAGGCTATTGAATTCTGGATATATTTCTCAGATGGCATAATGCTGTTTTGGTGACCGATTTGATATGACTGGTAAATGTGAGGTCTGAGTCTATCAGAACACCAAGTTTACTGACTTGATCCTTGGTTTTAAGGGCCCGAGCATCCAACTCTTTACTATTAATTGTTCTTTTATTTTTCTTGCCAAACACAATAATCTCAGTTTTATCTTGGTTTAATTGTAGACAATTTTGGTTCATCCAGGTATTTATATGCTCTATACAGTGACACAGAGAGTCTATTAAGCTGTTGTCATACGGTTCGAGAGACATATATATTTGAGTATCATCGGCATAGCTGTGGTAGTTAATGTTGTGTTCTGTAGAATTTGGCCCAGAGGTAGCATATAGAGATTGAACAGAAGCGGTCCGAGAACTGATCCCTGTAGAACTCTGCATGTCATAGCCACCCTATCATATTCATGATTACCAATGGTGACAAAGTAAATCCGGCCATCTAGATAAGATCTGAACCACTCAAGGACTGTCCCAGAAAGTCCTACCCAATTTTCCAGCCTATCTATAAGTGTTCTATGATCTACAGTGTCAAAGGCTGCACTGAGAACTAGAAAAACTATAACAGTTATCTTATCTGAATCAGTATTCAGCCGTATATCATTTAAGACTTTAATCAGGGCCATTTCAGTACTGTGGTGGGGTCGGCAGCCTGACTGAAAGAGACATCCTGAGGTCACAAAATCGGTGAGCTGATTGAATACAACCTTCTCAATGATCTTTGCGATAAAAAGGAGATTATAAACAGGTCTGTAGATGTTCTAGGCATCATCAAAAGACAAAACCTCAGACTGAGGTACCTCCAAACAGGGAAATTCCATGGATCTGCCAGGTTTGGGGATGCTCATTTCGGACCTTGCTTTTTTCTGTTTTGTGCACCCATTTGAGATGGCACATCCGAGATGGGGAAAAAGTATCTTGTCCCAATTGATGTTGCTCCAGATACTTCCGGGTCAGGTCATCTTTTGCCGCCCATCATGTCAGACTAAATGCAGAAAACACATTAGGAGAAGAGACTGACATGCTTGCAAATGCACATGTTGATGAAGATATGTTGGATGATGAAGTTGGTCCTAAATAACCTATCCTGGGTTTACTTAAAGATGCAAGCCGAAATGTTGTTGCCATCTTGCACCATACAATCCATAATAGAGGAGTTCCAGGAGGTTCATAATTCTGGAATGAAAGGTGTGCTTTCAAAACTCAGAGAAGTTGCCTATGCATAACCTGCAGGCCAGGAATGTTGATAAAATGATGAAATATCACAAGAAGACCTGCTTAGAATACATAATGAAGGACTCTTGAGGTCGGACAAAACACAAAAGTCATTTTTCAAAAAGATCTTTAGCTATGTTGAGCCCAGTCAAATTTACCTTGGTTCAGATGCTAATGGCAAGGATTATTTCTGTCAGTAAATCCACATTAAAGAGACACTGAAATCTCTCCTAAGACAGACAGCAATGAAAGAGCAATACAAACAGACACAAATGCATGTCTCTGTTGCCAATGTTTTAGAGGATGTGTCAGATGGTAAAATAGTTAAGGAAAATGAATTGTTACAAGAGTCCCCTCATCACTGTCTATCATTCTCTCCCAGGATGCTCTTGAAGTCACAAATACTTGGAGCACAAGTAAAACGAAACAAAATCCTGGCAGTATACACGACACTGGGTCAGGTTCAGCCAGAGAACTTTAGCTTGAGCCACAATTTCTGCGGATACTGTTTGGTTGATAGAGAGACCTTTACAAGAATACCTTTTATACTTGGCCCAACGAGAACAATCCATAACTATCAAGACAGCACTAGAGGAGCTGTCCACCACTATCCAAGACCAATGACTTGGAACTTTTCATTAAGCATCTAATTACTGCTGAAAAACATTTTAAATTGAAGCATCTCACAGCTCAGACATACAGGGAGCAATACACATAATAAACCAAATGGGTACAAACTTTTTTTTTCTTTTTTTTACTGCTACCAGTATACAGTATGTTGAATGGAGAAAAAAAAACACTAGTCAGTGAGATGTGGCAGTTGTCTCAAACCAAGAGCGATTGTTGAGATAATTTGTGCCCCTAAAATCTGATTTGATGCCATATAAACTTTAAATAGAATAAGTAAGCCCAAGAAGAGCAATGTTGACGAAGGTGACATCAGCGTCCACCAACAGGCTAAAACAGCAAGAACAAATTTGATAGTTATGGCTGCATCAATTGTCAACCACTTAACCTTCCAGTTAAAGAAACCCCTGATTCCCTTGAAAACATGACAGACAACGTCGACCATGTTCAGCTGTGTGGGCCCCGGTGGTGCAGACAAGAGGGAAGTGGAAGACCCGATGAAGCTGACATACACTTATCAACGTCGCTTGATAAACACTTGCCCTCCACCAATCCTTAGTGACATCCAGAACCAGTGGCATTTTCTCTACACTAAGTTTTGCCTCTGTGACCAATTCAGTACCCTTTCAGGTATTGCTATTGAATGTCGTCTGACTCAAGCCCTTCCAAGCAAGGATCCAAGAAACAGACCAAGTGGAAAAGAGATCCAGTCCCTGTTGAATGAATTGAATTGATTGTTCAAACAGAGGCAATGAAGATCTTACAGCTACTGCTACCGTTCTTCTGTTGATGGCCCACTGTAAAGAGGAGGCAGCCTCTCTGTTCCTCTGGGCAGATGTGAGTAAAAGTGTTTATATACATATAAAATGTATACTGGTATGATTAATACTGTTACTACTGTAATTTTTCATATGATGTTAATGACTTTCTGTTTGTTCATGTGTTTTGTAATTTTACTGGAACTCGGATGGTCACGGCAACTCAGATGGACATGGAGGTGCAACAGTCTTTGCTGGACACCCAGAAATTATAGTTCATTACTTTTTTGGCATGTTTTGTGAGTATTTCCAAGGCCTTTATCTCTGGGAGCACCAAGCGTCTTTGGTTATTTCACACTTGCCCTAGGATTTTTTAATTTAGATTTTGTCTTTGCAGGGATTTCACCGAACTCAGTTTACCAAGCACTACAATGTAAGCACAAGGCGTAACTTGACCCACTGCAAGGTCAGTTAACCACCCTTTTGACATGTGTCCTAAGTCTGGAACGGTTCTATTAATCAATCCTCCGACGGAGGAACTTTGTAGGTTGCCACCCAGCGGCTCCTATAGCTCAACAATATTTGTAGTTGCGCTTATTTAGAACCGGTTCACTCACCGAGCCTGAGGTACTGAAAGTCACCCCTATCGTACTTGTGCTGGCTTTATATAGCCCTTAAGTCCCGTTTAAACTATTTTCTGGTGCTCTCCAAGGTGTGAGTTTATTCCAGCTCTAGCTCCCAAACCCTTGTCAGCCTGTTTGCCTCCTATCTGGCGGAGGCAAACCTCCTAGAACTCAGGGCAATGTCTGAACCTCCAAGAACTCAAGGCAATGTCTGCCCAGATGCAATGCCAGAGGTCGGATCTTTTAATGGCAGTGACACATGTTTCAGTATCCCTTCTCAGGAACCAGTCCCTGGTCAACCCACTTCTTTTGACCCTACCAGAAGCAATTAAGAAAAACCTTATGTCAGGGATGTGACGACTACACCATCTTCAGCTCGTCCTCCCCCTGCAGGAGGCGGACCTCGGCGCTCGACGTCACCGGCCTTCTAGCACCACCGCCCGTCATCAAATCCATTGCACCTGTTGTCCTGTTTAGCGCACCTGTTTCTCATCCAGTCATTACCATTCCACATATATATGTATCCTCTGTTCCCCCTGTCTTTGCGTG